>JAPQRP010000009.1:5180241-5200560 GCA_037367295.1 Apogon hyalosoma | reverse complement strand
GGGTTCTATGTGTTGTTTTTAAGGTTTGGGTTCTATGTGTTGTTTTTAAAGTTTTGCATGTACTGTTTTCTGTTGTGTTTCCAGTTCATGACCTGTCCTTCCTGAGTCAAAAAAGTTAGAATGAACACGCTGTGATTACACCGACAGTTCTGTGCAGAAGCCTAACGCTGCTTTTAGCTTCGTTTTTGCAGGGTGTTAATAAGCACGGGTCTTTATTTCTTAATATTTTTTTTTACAACATAAAGCAAGAAAATGCTGGAAATATAAAGTTTAAGGTACTTTATAACGTCACTGGGGATTCTCCTGTTTTACTAACATTAGCGATTAGCATTAGGACTTGGTACAGCTTTAAAAGCATTTGAAGCGCAAGATTTGATTTTATCTTATCTTATCTTATCTTATCTTATTTTATCTTATCTTATCTTATCTTATCTTATTCTGCATTTCCCTTTTCCGGCTAATCTTTTTACTCTCCCTGATTCAGTTGCTTTTTTATAATTACGTATGAATGTAATGCATAATTGTTTCATTTCATTTTTTCCTTTTATTTGTTTATTTATCTGGACAGGGACAATGCACTGTATACATTCACCTTAAACAGGACAGATGTAGTGTACCAGGCTGGAGCACTAGTGCTAATTTCCACCTGTAGTACCTGGGCAGGCTGATGTTATCATTAAAAAAACAGACATTAATACAAACTAAAGCATACAAAAGCAGTATAAAATGCATTTCTATAACTCCATCTATATAAAACATTCATTCACATCCAACCATCCACTCTCCTTCATCCCACTGCAGTCCGTCACACACGCTCTAAACATGTTTACGTCACATTACATTGTGGCGACAGGTTTGGTAATAAAATTATACAAATATACTGTGTAATTGTACCCACTGGACGGAGGCCATGTTGATTTAAGTGAAACCTTGACAAATCTATCCACGACAATTAGAAAACAGAACATTACAGCCTAATATATGCAGTTCAAGCCCGTTACTGTCATTTTTTAGTCCCTTGCTCCGTGTTTCTCACCCTCAGTCGTCGTTCATTGTGTTGTTTGTAGGAGTTTGGACTCTGTACTTCCCTCAGAGCGAGTACACTGAGACGGTCTACGTGGGTCAACCGGCCGGGACCCAGATCCTTCAGGTCCACGCTCTGCTGGACAGAGCCACAGAGAGGCCTCACTTCTACCTGTGTCCGGTAAACGCCCTCAAACGGCCGCCGTACATCACCTGGTTCCACCTGGACATGAGCACCGGCGTCCTGTCGCTGAATAAAACCCTGGAGGAGAGCGACTTCGCACAACTCAGTGAGTCCACGGAGACATTCCACTTTTATTCCCATGACAACTTTTAGTTTGACCTGATTCTTCTGCAGGTTTAGTTGTAGTTTTCATCTGTATCTGACGGCTCATAACAGAAAATAAACACTTAATGTATTAATAACTATACACACAGTGATATGAAAATATTTTGCTCTTATTCATCTCTGATGCATTTTTATTTATTTATTTATTTATTGTGTATTGTTATTTACTTAGTTTTACTCTTTCTTTCTTTCTTTCTTAATTTTTTGTTATTCATCTTCATATTGTCATGTTTATTTTTTATATTTCCAGCTCTTTATTCATTTACTTTTGTATTTATTTCTCTTCATATTAATTTTTTTTAGTATTTTTATTTGTCCTTAAATTTCATTTTTTTGGTCATGTATTTTTTGTTTTTATCTGTTTTTATTCACACATTTATTTATTCTTTTATTTCTCTTTATACAATTGCTTATTTATTTCTCTTTGTAGTTACAAAAAGTTATTTATCCACTTTTGTGTTTATTCCTTCTTATATTTATATATTTTAAATACATTTTACTTATTTCTTTCCTTTTTTTCCATATTTATTCCTGTTTTTTTGTTTATTTTCTTTGTGTTTTTACATTTATTGATATTTTGTTTTACTTTTATTCATTCATTCATTGATGTGTTTTTCTTTATACATTTATTTATTCATTACCTCTAACTTATTTTTACTCTATTTTTTATTTATTTTTGCATTTATTTATCGTATTAATTGTTCTGAATATTTACACAATCTCTGTTTAAGTTTACTTTTATTTTTTCCTCTGTATTTATTTTTTGCATTTGTTTATTATATTCATTGTTTTAAATATTTACACAATTTTTATGGAAGTTTTTTCGATTTTTTCCTGTTTTTTATGTCTTTATTCATCTATTAAATCCTCTTTGTATTTCTGCTGTAATTTTTTTATTCTTACAGATTTGTTTTATTTTGTTACTCTTGTGTCTCCATATATAATATGCAGTATAATGCTAATGCAATGCTGTGGTTTTCTCTTTTTTCAGCCTTTTACTCCGTAAACTCCATATGAAAGTAAATTAGTTTCCTGAGGTTTACGCTCTGTGCATACTAATACAGGGCGTCAGGTGCAGCTTTATGCCTTCAGGATGATAATGTAATTACATTTAAGTAAAAATGGGCTTAGTCATCAAGAAAAGCACTGTATGAGATTAAAAGCGTCCTGTTATTGTTCTGGCTGCTCTTCTTTTCAGATCAGAAGTTGTGGTCGGTGCAGAAACTGGGCCTTCGAGCCATGGTTTCACAGAGTCCCCCCTCCGCCTACCCCTGTTATAACAAAAAGTCGGCTCGGATCGTGTTGGACTTCGTCAACGCCACAGTCCCACAGTGTTCCAGCACAAAAATGGAGGAGCTCTGCTTCCCCCACAGAGACACCTCCATCCCCCACATCATGGAGAACCGGTACCCGGGGGCCTTGAAGCAGCTCCGACGCCTCACCAGGGTCCACGTCTGTCCCAACTACACCATCAGCTACAACGTGGAATCAGGTGAGACTCAACATCCTCAGAGAAGTGATTAAAATGTATTATGAGCTAATTCATAATAAATCTACAGGCAGGTCCATAAGTATTCAGACAAGTTTTATCTGTTCGCCACCGCAGTGGATCTGAAATAAAACAATCCAGATGTGAATGAATGTATAGACTTTCAGCTTTAATTCAAGAGTTGAATTTCATTGAAGAGATCTTAAGTTTTTTACAAATGAAATCAAATGTTCTTAAATGCATTCTGTAAACACATTATTTTCACCAGAAAAATCAAGTTAAATGTTAGATTTTAGTCAAATATTTCATTAATTTCACTTTGATTCATATGAAGTGCATTGTGTATGGAATAAATAAACTTGCCCAGATATTCTTTATTTAGTTCATTTTATACAGTTTTGTGAGGAAGGAAGTCGACCTCATGTTACAAACATTGTCCAAATGACATGAAATTTTTAATTTGTTCTACGCATCGTTTGCCTCATAGCATAATTACCACAAAAGTCATATTTTATTCAAGTCATAGCCAAAAAATGAATCAAAAATGAATCAGCAGTGTTAGGAGAGTAAAGTTAAATATGACTAAAACAATTATACTGTGAGGCTAACGACATGGTAGTGATGTGGGCTCGGTGTGTGTTCTGCAGTGTCACATAGTGGACACTGGAGGTGATATTTAATCATTGTGCGTCTTTTACTTTAAAGGCTGAATTTGCCACGTACTCCTGTAAACATCCGTTGTATGTGTTTCCTCTCGTCTGCAGAAACTCCAGCCCCCTTTGCTGTAAATGATTCGACGACGGAGCTGGTGGTCACCGCTCCTCTGGACCGCGAGGAGAGCGAACGTTACCGCCTCCTGCTGGTCTGCATGGTCCAGATGGACAGCATCATCACCAAGGTAGAGACGCCACTGGAGGTTTTTGTCAACGACGAGGACGATAACGCACCTTTTATTAACGGAACGGACACGGCAGACGTCACCATCAGCTTCAACCGCACAAAGGTTAATTAATGCAGCTTTGCTCTGGTACTCAACTACATCTCAAAGGCAAATGTACTTTTAACTCCACTAAATATGTCATGGTCTTAGACTTTCAGTTAATCAAATGGATCAAATAATCAATCAAGGCTTGGACAGTTTTTTTTGTGATAAGTATAATATATTTGTGTTTTTGGAGGCTTGCACAGAGTTTGTTTTTTTTTGATATGTGTAATATTTTTGGAGTTATTTTGTGGAGCTTCATGAGCCAGTAGAAAAAGATGGGGTAAGGGGGCAGGAGTATATAAGTCGCTCTTCATCCTGGTCCTTTTCGAATATGTTGTTTTTCTTTGTTTATTTTTTATTTCGAATATGAACATTTAAAATCAAAAGCAACAAACAAACATAAGTCTTCTTTCACCACGGCTCTAAATTCTAAATGTTTCCTATTTTTCTCCAGGGCGGCTCCTTTGGCACCTTGTTCGTCTATGACAGAGATATAACTCCCATCTATCCAGAACATGTTCATAACAGATACGCGTCGACGTTACTCAGCACTGATCCTTGGATAAACGACACATTTGAACTGAAAGACACGTTTAGGGAAAAGAAGGCGATTGGAGGCATTCGAGAAACCGTCCGAGATTACCGTAAGTCATGAAGAAAGAGATAAAAGAGATAAAATTCTGAGACAGTGAGTTTCTGAACATGTTCTGTGAAGATAAAGTGTCCTGTTCTTGATTTTTAGAGCTGGTTCTGAAGAGGAACCTGTTGGTGACTGAGAACCGAACGCTGCAGCTCGACTACCTGGTCAACGACACCACGTATCCTGGTCTAAGAGGAACAGTTCTACTGCACTTTAACGTTACCATCCTGCCGGTCCACATCCAGTTCGCCAACATCACCCACATGTTCACGCTGACTCGCAGAGCTTCTCTTTATGCACAGGTACCCGGGAGTATGTCTAGATGTGATCTGTAGCCCCCATTTTACATTTAAACTTACTTCGTGATCCAGAATAAGACTCGTCGTTGTCGTCTTCGTTAGCAATTTCTTCAAACATCTTCTCTGATGAAACTACTGGTAAGATTAATTTCAAATTTTAGGAAAAAGTTGGGACAATCTCTGTAAAATTTGTTCACAGTTTTGGCAGATTTTCATTTTTGAATTTTTTATGAATTTTTGAAATACTAAAAATGTGCTTTTACTTACAATGGTCTATATATTGATTGTTTATAACATGTAAATGGTTTCAGATATCGATATAGTTACTATTGATCACTGATAGAAAGTCATATGTGACCACTGGTCAGATTCATTTCCAATTTTTTTATGTATCTTCCTTGGGACCATTTTTACAAAGTTTGTTCCCAGTTTTGAGAAGTTTGGATTTTTGAATTTTTGCTGAATTTTTGAAATATTAAAAATGTGCCTGTACTTGTAGTGGTCCATATTTTAATGGTTTATAACATGGAAATGGTCACAGATATTAATATAGTTACTATTGAGCACTGATTGGAAGTTATATATGGAATTAGCTGAATTTGTAAATGTTATGACATGACCCCAGGACGCCTGAATCAAACACATGAATATTCTTTGGGACGTTCAGGTGTCCAAACTCCATGAATTTAAAACTGAAATCTGATTATCAGATTTCACCTGGACATCTCTAAATATGTGCTCCACAAAGCTGCTTAGTTCCTCATTCTCTACTAGACTAGACTAATTGGCACAGAATTCTGGGTAAATCTAAGAACTTAAAAACGCTACTTCTTATCAGTAGATTAAAACCTTCATTTTCAGAAAATGTTTTTTACCGACAAAATTACACGACACTACTTCAAAAACAAAAATAGTAGTTATTTTGGAACAGAAAATAATATTAAAGGTACAGTGTGTGCATTTTAGTGACATCTATTGGTGAAGTGGCAGATTATGACCAATTGGAAAACTAATTGTCATCCACAACGGTTGTAAAAACTTCTCCCATTACAGCAAGTGTTGGTTTTTATTCTTTATCATTATTATTTTTATCATTATTATTATTATTGCTATTTTTTGTCACTTTAGCCACTTTAACAAACTTGTTTTTATTTTTATCTCTTTATTTTTCTGTTGTATAGATATATACTGTCTAGTGCTGCTGTACACACTTGAAATTGCCCCTTGGGAGATCAATAAAGTATAGCTTATCTTTTAGTCTGGTCTCTTGTATTTAACGGATAATAATTCTGGTACTTGTATATCACTTTTATTAATCCCAGTTTGAGCTGCTCATCCTCGGAGTTATTCACCGTCTTTCCTCTGCTCGTCAGGTCGGTAAAGTGTGTGTAGAAAACTGTCTGCAGTTCGACGGTTTCAGCGTCTCGTACCGGCTGGAGGTTCCAGACAGGAACATGTCGGCCAGTCTTCAGTCCTGTTACACAGCCATAAGCGTCACCCAGGCCCCCGACGAGATGTGGGGGCTGCTCTACGTCAACAACTCTGAACCCCTGCGCCGCCTCGAATGCCAGGACCTGCAGTACGTTCTGGTGGCTCAGGAGGAGCGTTCACAGATGGAGGCCAGCACCCAGATCCACATCATACTGGACGGGGAAGGTAAAGCATCTGCTTTAGACTCACAGGCTTCTCCTGGATGCATTATTTTTTCCACGATTTTTTTTTTTGCTCTTTTTATTGAAATTAGAACAATGACAATATAAAAAAGTCATGTACAGTCTCCAATATATGTGATGTCAGAACAAGAACACTACACCTGCACTCACATGTGCACACTTAAAAAAAAAAGAAAGGGGTGGGGGTTCTACCTACTTACTTAATATTAAAGTAATCTATGAAGGGCTGCCAAATTGAATAAAATAACTTTACATTATCTTTTAGTGAAAATTTGATTTTCTCCAGATGTAAGTGTTTCAAGAGAGCCTGATGAGTTGGAGGACTTGTGTTCTTCCAGTTTAACAGAATATGGCGTCTGGCCAGTAGGGTCACAAACCTCAAAACAACACTCTGTTTAGTACGACGGTCCACTCCTGTTGGATCCGCACCGAACATTATTGTTATTGGGTCTGGAGGGATCGGGCTCTTAAAAAGCTTAGACAAAGTCTCTAAAGTTTCAGTCCAATAGGTGGTGATGTTGGGGGTTGTCCAAAACGTATGTGTCAGTGAAGCTGAGCTCTGCCCACAACGATCGCAAAGGGGCTTCACTCCAGGGAACATCCTGGACTTCTTCCATTTAGACAGATGCAACCTGTGCAAGATTTTTTCCATGATTTTTTTTTTCATTTAAATTCTACAGATAATATTAAAAAATACTTTAAACTTTCACTTCCGGGGCGCTGTGCAGTAGCAATTTGGACAGTAGTGTTGCGACTGCAACTCACCTTTTTGTGTTTTTTTTCTTCTATGCGTCTGGACTGTGATGTCGTTTTGTTTTCTACTGTATTTTTCGTATGGCATTGCAGCCCCCTTGCACTATTGCCCACAATGAATTTCTCCCTGGGGACAATAAAGTATGTCTTATCATATCTTATCTTATATTATATTATATTATATTATATTATATTATATTATATTATCTTAATATACAAATGATATCAACAACATAGCTTCTCTCTTACATTATATAAAAAACAGTAGGTAATCTGTTATATCAAGGACATTGTGCTCAGTGAAATGATATATCAAGTTTTAAATTAAGAAATTATCTTGACAGAATTAATGGAATAATAAATAAACTTCAAATAAAATAAGACTGCAATAAAATAAATTAGAAGTAATAATAATGATACTACAAATAATGAATATTTACATAAAAATAAGTGAATAAATAAATACATTTAAATAAAATAGAATTTAAAAAATTTCACAGGTATGGTAACTACATGGGTCGTAAACATCCTTCATCTTCTTCAAGTGCTATGTTTAAGTTTTGGACATAACCAATGAAAGGTTTCCATGTATTTTCACACTTTTGTTTTTTCCATTTAAGTACATATGTTATTCTTTCGAGTGGAAGGTTTGTCCCTGAATGCATTTTAATGTGACGTGTGCTTCTGTCACACAGCGAACAGGGTCAGTCAGGAAAACGAGCAGTTCCTGTCCTGCGCTGGAAACAAACGGCGAGGAGAATGTGAGTCTGTCCGAGGCCTCGGGGCGACATCAGGGAGATGCCAGTGGAGGCAGGGCACTGAAAAAGGTGGGTTTATCTAAATATGTTTCCTTGGAGGTGCATCATACAGGGTTTCTGCGGGTCATTAAAAAGCATTAAAGGTCATTAAATAGATGTGAAAATTAAGGCCTTAAATGACAATAAAAAGCATTCAATTCGATGTCCAGAGGCATTAAAAAATTAAATACACTTGATGGAAAAAAGCATTGTTATTCATGATTTATTTTGATTATATAAACATTTAATAATTTTGATCAGAAGTAAAGTGTGATGGTTGACAGGTGGAACCCTGTAATTGGCTGTTGTTTATGGCTGATACATGAAGTCACAACACCGGATGCTTGGAATGTAGCGTGCTGTGAGTGTGTTGATGCTGTAGAGAAAGAGCGGAGGGAATATTAGCAAATGTGGGAAAAATGGGAAAATGAAAGTTTGAGCAGAAGGAGGAACTATACAGAACCTGGTTAAAGCCTGTGGACGATAAACCGACATAAAACTATATATAAAACCGTATCTGCAGTTGGACAGGGGCATTAAATTTGTTTAAAGTGGCATTAAAAAGGACATTAAAAAGCATTAGATTAGATTTGCTGATACCTGCAAAAACCCTGATCGTAGTACAGTGATGGTTTGATTTGTCTCTTTCACTTTACAAAACACAGTCACAGGTTATTGAGCCCTCAGGACAGCAGAGGAACGTAAACCGCCTGAACAGGGACTTGAACCCTGGACCCTCAGATTAAAAGTCTGATGCTCTACCGACTGAGCTATCCAGGCTCTGTGAGGATCATATAAAATTACCATGGCAACACAGACAGAACTGCTAAAATGTTCCTTTGCTCAAGTTTTAACTAAGTTATGATCCAAACAAAATCAGAAATGGAGGATATTTTATGAAAAAGTACATCCTTGTAGAGGAAATAGTAAAAGTTTCTGTGGTTAAAGGTAATATTTCTGAATGTAACCACAAACATAAGGGTCTGAAATCACACGTCACATGTGGCTCCACACTGTAAACACTGAGGTCATTGTTGTTGCTTGTATCATATGTTAACAGACAGAACAACCCTGATAAAACAAGTCCAGGTGAAACACATTATTATCTTACTGGAACCAAACCATTGCAACTCAGGAAGACAAAACCCTTCCAGCATCTGTCGCCTTTTAGTGATATCATCTGTGCAACAGGATGCTGCAGGTATCACGGAAAATGTGGTTTTAATTGTGATAAACACCAGCTTTTTCTGGACCAGATGACGGTTAAAGATATTCACTACAGTCATGTATTGAATTCCATCTTATGTCAAGATAAAGTAAGTACATTTTGAGTTGTGTGCGTATTTTACCGGCACTGGTGCCATTCGAGTCTCACTCAACCCACTGGATTTGTCCTCACTGTATATTGTGTATATTTTAAACTTCAGCTTAGTTGTTTATTCTCTTTCTTCTTTATTTATTTCATTCTTTGTGATTTTATTTTTACTGCACGCTTCTTACTCCATATTCTATGTATGCACCAAACCATTGAAGCAAATTCCTAGTAATGTGAGCCCTGTTTACTTCCAGGGCAATAAACACGATTCTAATTTTAACTGTTAAAATATGTTGTCGGCCTCATGGCATATTTGCCCAAGTCATGCACTGTATGGACAAAAGTATGTGGACACGTTGAATTCAGGTGTTTCTTTTCCAACAGAGGTCTGGGATACAAAACAGTAATGATTAATGTCAGAATATAGTTTTATTGGGATAAATATCAATGACTATTAATGTTGATGTTTATATCTCAAATCATCATGAACAGGACATCTGACAGTTTTAGCCATGATGTGTCCCAATATTTTTGTCTATATAGTTTATAAACATACATTTTTCTTCCTCAGGGAGATGTGAATAAAGTAGATGGTTAGTTGTGGTAGAAAATGATTATTTACAGTCAGAGCAGGAAAAATATTTTAGAAATATGGAGGTAGAACATTTAAAATCATATTCATGGATTAAAAAAAAAATCAATGTTGAGAGAAATGAAGTAAAAACCATCTCTGAGGCATTTTAGAAGCAAAGATAACAATTTAAACCAGACTAACCAACGCAATGATATTTATCCCAATATAAAACTATATTCAGACATTTGTCATTGTTGTTTTTATCCCAGACCCTATTAGAAAAGAAACACCTGAATTCAACATGTCCACATACTTTTGTCCATACTCTGTAAAAATTATAGTTTGGAGCAAGAAAAAGTAATAAACACCCAAATAAATAAAGCAAGTAAGTAGTTAATTAATAAGTTTGGAATTGCACATTAAGCTAATCATGAAAAATCCGTTTTAGATCCATTATTTTCTCTGAAATGCAGTTGAACTTTTTTATTCTACAAATTACAAAACATTTTATGTCCAAAAATCAATCCTATTAAGTATCATTTCTCCTGACTGTGTAGTCACTCCGATATGGACATTTCAAATGTTGTCAGTTTTTTTGGGACACCCTGTACAAACATACTTTTGTCCGTATAGTGTATGACTTCGGTAATTATGCTGAGGCCTGTCTGACTGTGTGGTATTTGTCATCTGCTTGTGTTGTTTCACTTACGTGCTTTTCCGTCTGACTTGTTTGTCTTCCAGGAATTTCTGAAAATTACTCCACCTGTTCCCCTGACCTCCGGACGTGTCCAGACAGTTTTTGTGATGCAGTTGAAAGCAAAGATGCCTCCATATGTCCCCAAGACTGCACAAGTAGGAAACACCGGCAGTGGTTCTACAGTAAACACATGAGTTTTGTGTATTTTATGCTGCTTTAAATACGTTTATTCACTGTTCCTCTGCTGGTTTTGTTCTGCCTAAAGAGGTGCCGGTGGTCGGAGGTCATGAGCGAGGCCTGAGGAACGGGATTCAGGCCGGGTACGGAACCTGCTACTGCCTCACCGAGAGATGCTTCTGTGAGAAAGAAGACACTGAGGGTGAGTCGGAAATCACAGAAAACCCTCGACAATATAACAAACACTATCTGAATGTGTTTATCAAGAGACACAGAGTGGGTTTCCTACAGACTGACAGTGAACCTGTTTACAGCCACTCTAATCCTCCGCTCTGCATCTGATCTCTGGAGTTATCAGACTATACAAGTGACCATGTAAACGACATAATCTGATCTGTTTTATCAGATAACAGCAGTAATCTGATTATGAGTAATCTGATTAACACACCTGGATTTCTGCCCAATATTCCCATGTTATTTTGTTCTCATGTCAAAAAAAAAAAAAAATCTGTGTTTTTCGAGCACTGAAAATTTTGTTTGTCCGTGTCATATTGTTATTTGTTATCTGATGATTTTATCTGCTCAAAATAAAACTAACTAAAAATTGTAGAAAACAGAAGTGATGTAGTCAAATCTAAAAGGAAGACAAGAACAGGAGTTTGATTTTACCATCACTATGTACATACGCACTCCGAAAGAAAGGACTGAAACGTCTAAACCAGGGTTTTTTGATTATCTTGATATTTCTTGATGCCTGATTACTCCCAGTTATCAGATTTTATGGTCATGTGAACAGGCTCAGTGTTAAGGAATTGACTTATTCATAGCCTGAATGAATATTGGATCCAATATTCAACGTTTCAGCATTTATCTGTGTTTTTTCTAGTTTCCACAGCAGCATTTTGTAAAGAAAAATAGACCAAGAAGATGTGTTTGTCTTTCAGTTCCCATCATACTTAAAGCACAATATCCCAGGTTTGACAGTGTGTTGTAGAATTTGGCACAAACTTTGTTTATCTTCATTTCACACAAGGGTGGCCAAAGGTCAAAGGTCACTAAGACCTCATGTCTGTACCTTCTAATTAATACAGTGTCTTGTGTCCTGTTCAACACTTTTTTAAAAGTCGGAATATTTTGTTTCAAACACATTCCTGTTTTTATTTCTGTTTTTACACACCAGTAATTACCTTTTACCAGGTGTAATGATTACACACTGAGTTCCAGTTACACTTCATCTGTCAGGACTAAATCACATTATCACAATCATTTCAAGAGAAAAGTAAAAATATTTTGTTCTTCAACAACAGTGTATTTTCCTCCTCCATTTTTTACACACAACAACCTATAATCGGACTCCAAATGTGTCCAAAGTCTCAGACAAACCATAGTTAATGTTGTCCAACCTGCGGACACTGTGGATAATACTGGATGCAGATGCAGAGGCTTTAATCTGTGGAGGATGTTAAGCAGCAACTAGTTCAACTGTAAACATGTGTTTCCTTAAGTGTTGCTTGGGGCTGTGGAAGTGTCATTTTGAAGGTTTCCTTTGATGTAACACATGCTTAAAGCCACTGCATTGGAGTTTCTTTTTTAAAAGTGATTAATCATCATCAATAGGACATTTACAAACTACCGTTATCAGCAGAAGTTTCCTCCAGTAGCAGCTGATTGATCATTGTTAGGCCTGTAAATCAGAATAACTGACTTTGAGAGAAAAGAATGGCTCTAAAGTAGATTTATCATGATTAGTTTGATGTTCAGTTCCAAAGTTATTAATCAGTTACTTATTTGCTTTATTTATTTGGGTATTTATTACTTTTTCATGCCCCAAACTATAGTTTTTACACGTATATGGGCAAAAGTACGTGGACACGTTGAATTCAGGTGTTTCTTTTCTAATAGGTCTGGGATAAAAACAATAATGACAAATGTCAGAATATAGTTTATATTGGGATAAATGTTATTGCATTAGTTAGTTTGGGTTAAATTCATCAAGAAATTTCCTGTCATGGGATTAATAAAGTGTCTATCTAGCTAACTATCTATCTAATTGTTATCTTTGTTTCCAAAATGCCTCAGAGATGGTTTTTACTTAATTTCTCTCAACATTGATTTTATTTTTTTATTTATTTATTTTTTTTTTTATCCATGACTATGATTTTAAATATTCTACCTCTAAATTTCTAAAATATTTTTCATGGTGTGACTGTGAATAATATTTTTCTACCACATCTAACCATCAAATTTATTCACATCTCACTGAGGAAGAAAACTCTATCATTAAACTTTAACCCATAAGGACCCAAACAGCTGACGACGACCAAAACCATCTACTGAACTAAAATGTGTGATAATGTCTGATCCACTAATCCTATCAATACATGTAAATAAGTGGTGGAAAATGCAATTTGTCATCTTTTCGTGGTTATCAGATATGACCCATTTGGACGTTCAGAGGCTCTGTAGTTACCATGGAAATACCGTCATCTTCTACAACATTGATTCACCAGTGAAACCCATGGAGTTGGATCAATGACTGTGGATGGACACACTGGGTTTATGTTCAGTTCATGACAGATTTGACTGAAAAAGTCACTTTTTCTTCAGTTTTCTCAGTTTTTAATATAACCATCAACTTTAATCTGAGCTTTTATGAACATTGACATGATTAATAAATTAAATATAGGAAAATACCTGATTTTCACTGCAAAACTAAAGTACAGAGGATAATGTTATAATAAATGGTGATAAATCACTGAAGAAAAGTTAAATATACAGAAAAAAATGTTTTAGAACTGCCACCAAAGTAGCACTGGGTCTTTATGGCTTAAGGAAATATTGATGTTCATAAACTATATGGACAAAAATTGGGACACATCATGGCTACAGCTGTAAGATGTCCTGTTCATGCTGATTTGAGAAATAAACATCCATAAAGTGTATGAATACGTCTGTTGTGTTTCCTTCAGAGGTGATATGTGATGACATGTGTAAGACCATCATCGCCACCGCTCTGCTCCTGTCCTTCATCGTCTCCATCCTCCTGTCCTCGTACTTCATCCACCGCTACCACAAGAACTCACCCAAACCCCCAATCGCCTCCGCCGAGATGACCTTCCGCCGTCCGGCTCAGGCGTATCCCATCAGCTTCCCCGCCAACAACGTCCGCCGAGGCTCGCAGGAGTCCATCGAGACCGACACCTTCAAGATACCCGTAAGTGTCGTCTCATCGTTTTTCAGTTCACATTTACTAAATCAGGTGTGAAGTTGGACCTGACATTCTGCTGCCTCAACAGGAGGATCCTAAGTGGGAGTTTCCTCGTAAAAATCTGGTTCTTGGCAAGACTTTAGGAGAGGGAGAGTTTGGGAAAGTTGTCAAGGCGACGGCATTCAGGCTGAAAGGAAAAGCTGGATACACCACAGTGGCTGTAAAAATGCTTAAAGGTGAGACGAGCCAGACAGAAACCAGCAGATCTGGAAGGCAGCAGTGATATATGAGGAGAGAACGTCTGAAAGGATGAGTGGTTTCATCATTTTAGTCTGGTCTCTTCCTGTTGAACAGAAAACGCCTCACACAGCGAGCTGCGGGATCTGCTGTCGGAGTTCACGCTGCTGAAGCAGGTCAATCATCCACACGTCATAAAGATGTACGGAGCGTGCAGCCAGGACGGTAAGACCTCAGCCCTCTCCGCCTTCTGCATGTGGGCTGTACATGGCTTCTAACCGCTGCCTTTCTCTCAATAGGGCCTTTGTATTTGATCGTGGAATACGCCAAGTACGGGTCGCTCCGTAACTTCCTGCGCGAGAGCCGGAAAGTTGGCCCGAGCTACATGGGCAGGGATGCCAACCGCAACTCCAGCTACCTGGAGAACCCAGACGACAGGGCGCTGACCATGGGCGACTTGATCTCCTTCGCTTGGCAGATTTCTAGAGGCATGCAGTACCTGGCAGAAATGAAGGTAAACGTCTCTCCGGTCTGTTTTTACATGGAGAGACAGGTGACAAATGAAGGGAAAACCCAACAGAAAGTGTCTTAATGAGGTGTTGGTTCACTGTGTGGCCCTAGAACAGCTTCAACAGAGGGATGGATGAAACATACTCCTTCCTTAATAATACATTTTATTTGTAATGCACTTTACATTTCAATGAAATCTCAAAGTGCTACAGTACAAAAATATAGCATAGTTAAAAATTTTTATAAACACCATCAATCACCAGTTAACAAACACTAAAAATCACATAAACAACATTTTGTCCACAACAAAAGTCATAACGAGTTCTAAAAGGCCATTTGGAAACACATTTGCCTCTCATCTGGATTCATTAGATATTACTGAAACAGGGTTTTTTTGAGTAAATAGATTAAATAGATTCTGGGACCAAGCTGGAACATCATGAAATACAGTTAGTGAGAACGTGTAGATGCATAATTCACTTTATTACACAGTCAGTCTTTGTGCTTAATTCATTTTTAGATTAGATTAGATTAGATTAGATTAGATTTTAGAGCTGAGAAACAGATTTTTAAAAATGGGGTGATATTTGTCACAGATGCAGGAAATGTGCAGCTAAAAATTTCCATCATAAAACAAACACATCTCAGCCCCTAAATTAAATCAGCATTTTAATATTTCAATAAAGATTGCACTTGATATAAGCACTGAAGTGAACATTTGGTCCGACAGCTTGTTCACAGGGATCTCGCAGCGAGAAACGTCCTTGTAGCCGAAGGAAGAAAGATGAAGATCTCAGACTTCGGCCTCTCCAGAGACGTGTACGAAGAGGATTCGTATGTAAAGAGAAGCAAGGTAAAGAGACAGACCAGAGCAGCAAAGGGTGTTGTATTTCTTAGAATCTTTTAGAGGAAACTAACTGCTTTCTTGTTGTTTTCCAGGGTCGTATTCCTGTTAAATGGATGGCAATCGAGTCGTTATTCGATCACATTTACACGACACAAAGCGACGTGTGAGTACAGTTAACATTCAGAGTCTGTTCAGTGTTTATCGAAGATGATGAAGACTGATGTGAACTCATAGACCAGATGGGACTCAGTAGATGGGACCGGTGTTCACAAGCCTTCCACTTGAAAGAATTACATAAACATGCTCCATGTGACACTTTGCATTTTTAATAGCATTAGATGTTGCACAATATATTTAGTCATACACAGTTTCTTTAGTTGATCATTGTGGTACAGATCGGTGTCCGTTAGAACATTCAGGGACAGTCATGCGGACACGGTGGAGGCCGGTTGAAACGAATCACCACTCAGTTTGTTGTGTGTCCACCACTGGATTCCCATAGAGACACGTCGTCTTCTCATCCACTTGTCAGTTGCAGCCTGTGGAATGTTATTCCACTCGTCTTCCACAGCATCCTTTCTACATTGTCTCATACCAATGGCGCGTTCCCATATGATTTTCTCCATCTGTGTCATGGTGAGATCTGATGAACTTTGACCTTTTGAGGTGTGCGTTTACTGTCCCCAGTATAAGGAGTCTTAACCCTGTTTGAGTTTTACAAATCAAAGAGAACGAACCATGTTTTTACAATTATAAGACATCATGAGCTCATTTTGGACCAGGCGTCTTGTGTCGCGTTACACAGATATTGTACATGGGCGTTTATTGTTTTGCGAAGTATATATTGAAATTGAAAAAGCAAAAATTATTAATATAAAATTTAAATTAGAAATATTCTTCAAACATTGGGAAAAATGGGAAAATTATGTGAAACAATACATGCCAAATGTTGCCATGGTGATATAAAAGGAGACTATTCAATTTAATATGCACTTTTTTATTTTCAGTTTGTAATATTGCTCATAATCTTTCTTTTCTATTGAATGTTATACAAAGCTAGATATGTCCATGCTGTTCTCTCTCTGGATGTTTAAAAAAAAATGTTTTTGTTAAAATGTGTTAATCCCATCTCCTGTAATCAGATTACTGTTATCTGATAAAGCATCATGTTATGCTGTTTACAGGATCACGTGAATAATCTGATAACGCCAGAAATCAGATAACGATCGGAGTTTTAGTGCGCATGTAAACGGTCTGATTGTTATGTGTTACTTTGAAAAGTCCAAATAAAACTAAAAGATACTGATGTGAGTTTTTGTTTCGCAGGTGGTCGTTTGGCGTGCTGCTTTGGGAAATAGTGACATTAGGTGGAAATCCGTACCCGGGCATCGCCCCTGAACGCCTCTTTAACCTCCTCAAAACTGGATACAGGATGGAGAGACCAGAGAACTGCTCAGAGGAAATGTGAGCCTTTACAGTACTGAGGGTTTAGAAGTGCCCTCTGTCACCTTTAGCCAGCCCGTCATGGAAAAGTACCCTCTGGGGAGAACGAAATGCTGCTTCATTCAGCCTCTGTAAAACTTTTTCCTCTGCAGGTATAACCTCATGCTACGGTGCTGGAAACAAGAATCAGACAAGAGGCCGACGTTCTCAGACATCAGCAAAGAACTGGAAAAGATGATGGTGAAAAGTCGGGTATGGTGAAGCTTTGCAATACATTATAATAACTTATTCATATTCTTCCACAAGAACGACATGAGGGGAAGCTGTTAATCACACTGTTTCCATGCATTACTGGCAGAGATGGAAGCAGGATTCAGGCCATTTACTGAAGCGAAAGTACGAATACACACTGTGAAAATACTACACTGCAAGTAAAAGCTCTGCATCTGAAACCAGACTTAAATAAAAGGATGGAAATATCATCACAAAAGTAGTAAAGTCAAAGCAGTGAAATGACCCTGTCAGTGTTTTATGGGTTTAGATTCATTTTACTGCTGTACATGTTGAAGGCTGAGCTTATTTACATCCCAATTTACATCCTATTATGTAATGATTTACAACTGAAAAGTCAAAAATGAGCAATCTTTGACTTTATTAGAAACAAACTATTCAACTGAAAAGTCCAAGTGATGCATACCTACATTAAAAAATCTGGATCAGTAACATCTGTGTCACATTTAGTCATATTTATTTAGTCATATTTGGTCATATGAGCTGTATTTATATGTAGACGACTAAAATCTTACATTTGGTCGACTAAAATTTTAGGATATTTAGGTTTGATTGACTAGAATATTATAATATTCATATTCATTCTACTAAAACGTGTTTATGCTGCTAAATCTTGGGATATGCATATTTAGTCGACCAGAATCTGAGGATATTTATATTTATTCAACTAAATATTGCATGTAGTCCATTAAAATCTTTTATATTTAGTGGAATAAAGTGTTAGGATATTTATATTTGGGCGACAGAAATCTCAGGATATTTATACTAAGTCATCTAAAATTTAAAGATATTTATTTTTAGTACACTAAAATCATACACACTTGGCTAAAATCGTAAGATTCTTATGTGTATTCACATTCAGTCAACCAAAATCTTGTGCTTATGCAAATAAAATCTTAGAATGATCATATTTAGTCAATAAAATTTTATGATATTTATACTCAGTCAACTAAAATCTGAGGATATTTATGCTTAGTCTCCTAAAATTACACATAGTTCAATAAAATCTGAGGATATTTATGTTTAGTTAACTAAATATTGTGTAAGGGCCATTACAATTTTAGCATATTTATATTTAGTCATAAATGTTAGGATATTTACAGTATATTTAGACAGCTGAAATTCTATATCTCTGTTAAGTTAGTTACATTTGTAGAATTATTTGCTTAAAAGTTTTATGTATTGGTCAGCTAAAATATTACATTTTCACAGCAGCAAATATTGGTGTTGTATCTTTTATCAGTCCATGTGTTTCATCCTTTTCTTGTGCTTCATCTGTTTTATGTGTTATTTCTGTGGTACAGTTTATTAGACATGTAATATTCTGTGTTATTCAACCCTTAAAGACCCAGTGCTGCATATTTCTCTCTAATTTCACCTTTTTAAAGTGATTTATCACCATTTATTATAATATTATCCTCTCTATTTAGCATTTTTTCAGTGAAAATCCCGTATTTTCCTATATTTAATTTACTAATCATGTAGGTGTTCATTAAAGCTCTGATTAAAGTTGAGGGTTGTTTTATCAGAAACAGAGAAAACTGAAGAAAAAGTGATTTTCCATGGGTTTTACTGGTGAATCAACTTTGTAGAAGATGACGGTGTTTCCATGGTAACTACAGAGCCTCTGAACGTACAGACGGGTCATATCTGATGACCATGAAAAGATGATAAACTACATTTTCCACCAATTATTTTCATGGATTGATAGGATTAGTGGATCAGCAGTTATTAAACATTTTGTATCAGTAGATGGTTTTGGTCGCCGGTGGATGTTTGGGTCTTTATGGGTTAATCCAGGTTCATTTGTCTGCATCTACTCTCCATATGTGATAAATTGACGAACACTTACGACTGAATCCCTTATAAATCTCTTCTCCGTCACATTTTCGTCTTGTTTTCATACATAAGTAAATTTTCATCACGGTTTTTTTCGGTCATATATTCATTTTTGTCGAAGCGTAATCTAATTTTCATCAGTGAAGTATGTTGTGAAAACACGCAGACGCCTTTACGTTTGCATTTACTGATCCCTGTTCAGTTTCCTCTGGTCGACGTGTGCTGTTGGCGCTCATTAGAGTCTCATAAACACAGACACATGCTTCGTCGGCGTCGCCGTATGATCTGTCACTTTTCCAGAGCACTTTACATACCATAATTAGTGTTTGAGGAGATCCTAAACTGTGGCCTTGGGCGGTGTAATCACAGACCATACGCTCCGACTCCTGCTGTTGAGCTGAAGAGAAGCTAAATATAGAACCTTTAAGTACAAGGGAATGCATCTGTCCCAGAATGCAGCAGGGCAGCTCTTCACTTATCTCCAAAACATGCAGCCGACCGCTCATTTGATGCATTTAATGGAATGGTTTTGCAACAGAATCCTTTCACTCTAGCTCTGTATTAGTTAGCGGTGTCAAATATAGGGCCCGTGGGCCAAAACCGGCCCGCCAAAGGGTCTAATTTGGCCCACGGGAGGAATTTATGACGTGCAAACATTACACTGAAGAGATTAAATGTCGATGTCAGGGGTCACACACAGTCCAGTAAAAAAATAATAATAATAAATAACACAAATACTAATAACCTATAAAGTCAACTCCAAACTTTTCTCTATGTTTTAAAGTGAAAAAGAAAAATGACTGTGTGAAAATGTTTACAAATTATCCTTTTAAATAAATATGAATGACATGAACAACCTGACATCTATTAAGCAAAATAAGTGCAATTTTAACAAAATGCCTCAGTTTATCATTTACAAATGAACATTACAACTTATAAACCACAGCGAATCGACAAATACACAAAACATTTAGTAACAGGCAGAATATTAATAAAATTGCTCTTATTTTTCTTGAGACATTTCACGTTGTTCACACAGTCGTGGAAAAAATTATTAGACCACCCCTTGTTTTCTTCAGTTTCTTACTCATTTTAATGCCTGCTCCAACTAAAGGTCCATTAGTTTGGACAAATATAATGATACCAACAAAAATAGCTCATAGTAGTTGAATT
>JAPQRP010000009.1:5142967-5164470 GCA_037367295.1 Apogon hyalosoma | reverse complement strand
TTTTAACTTCATTTTTAGTCCTTTTTTCCCTCATATTTTTATTATTTTGTAAATATTTTATTCATTTTTGTTCATTTTGTTGCTTATTTTGTTTATTTTCCTACATTTTTTTTCCCCTTCAATTTTGTTCAGTTTATGGCTTATTTTGGTCATGTTACTTATTTTGTCGGTTTATTATAAATTTTTTGTTAATTGTATTGATCATTTTGGCTGTTTTTCTTCATTTTGTAACTGCCTTTTGGAATTCAACCAGGTGCCATAAGCAGCTGAAGGGATTTAGAAAAAAAAGAGCCTCAAAACAAAAACTACTGGGCCATAATCAAGCACTTGTTGCTTATTTTTACAATTTTATTATTTTCTTTAAAAAAAAGACTAAAATAAAGTTTAAGCAAAATTTTCATGTGATTATTTTGTAAATATTTGATTCCTTTTTGTTCATTTAGTTGCTTATTTTGTTTATTTTTTTCTACAATTTTGTTCAGTGTGCCAGTTCACAGTTGATGTTCAACATCCTAAATCTCTTATTGATGTACATTCTGGTACCTTATTTAGTAAAAATCTGTCAAACTTCAGTTCCTCTCTTTGTCTGTCTCTGTTCTTCCACCTGTTTTGACCCTAAAACACACAGTAAAACAAAACCACTGAAGAAAAGGAACACGAGCACAAACTCACAGCAGCTTTAACGAACCTGAAACAGACGCTGAAATCATGTCTCAGGGTTAAAGGGTTATTGAATGTGAATCAGTGAATCCTAAAGTGACTGTAATGTGTTGCTGCTTCAGGGAGGTTTGCATCCAGCAGGACAGACGAGTGTATCTGACCGTGGTTTACTTTGGCCAGGACGGGCTCCAGGAGGTGAAGTCATCTCTGGAAAAACTGCAAAGGTTGGTGTTTTCTCTGAGGACGCGCTTTGATACGCTTGTGCTAGTTTTGTGGGTGATGTGTCATGGGAATCTGAAGTTGCGGCCTTTCTTCTTCTCAGAGAAGAGAGCTTCTCCAATTACACTCTGATCCCGGTGGACGAGGAGTTCTCCAGAGGTCGCGGTCTGGATATCGGCGCCCACGCCTGGAAGAAAGGCGACGTCTTAATGTTCTTCTGCGACGTCGACATACATTTCACCCTGGAGTTCCTCAACACCTGTCGACTCCACGCGGCACCAAGTAGGTTTTACACATGCACGTGTCAGTGTTGAAGCCGCTTTTTCTACTTCGGTCTGCAAAAAAAATTAATCTAAGAACTCTGACGCGTCTCAAAATAGAAGCCGTTCTCACTCAGACGATAGGGGGCGCGAAATGGATCAGATGACTCACACGAATTAATATTTTTGATTTAATTTTGTAGATAATTTAGAACATTTTGGAATCAGAACACTTGATTTTACTTTATTTTTATTGAGTATAATTTGAAAAAAGTGGGAAAAACAGGAAAGAAATATGCAATGCTACAAAAAACTCTTATCTCCAAATACACATACTAAAATTCTCTATTAGACACAACTACAACAGCAATTTGTACAATATGTATTACACAATAAATATATGATCAATATGATACTTAAAGAAACATACATAAGTGTGCAAAAATATTGTTAATATTAATTCTACACCATTTACAGTGACTGTTTACATTCTATAAAGAAGGATGTACGACCACATGTGTTTATTAACATAATGAGTGAATCAATGTTTTCTTTTGACATTTAAAAATCACTGTACAATCACCAACAAAGCAAATGTCCAAAGGAAATTATCAACAGAAAACGACCAAGACAAAAACAGGAAGTTATCCTGTTATACAAAATAAATAATACCATTTTAGTGTTATTTACACATCCAAAAAGCAGTGGGAGGAAGTAAACACTTATTTAATCTCACAAATTTTCACTAAATCATGTATTTCAAACAAATAACACAGAAAATAAATACAACAATATTATTCTTATGTTTCTTTATTCTTTTTTTCACTCATATCCTAAAAAATAAACCCACAGATATTCAAACATTTTAGTGCCATATTTTGACAAAATCGTATCTTTCTGTTAAAGTGAAATATTTTTGGACATTGTTTTAACTCCATAATTTCACCCTCAAACAAAAGCACGAAAGCTCCTCTTGCTAGTTTTAATATTGTGTAGCCCATTTAATTGTGATTTCGTTCCATATTAATCAGCGGTTTCTGAAAATTCTCTGGTAGTTGATTATTTAAACATAATTTGCACTGTTTGATAATGAATCTGATCATTTACTGGATGAATCATGAGTCAGTGTGATCTCTGTTGCCGACTTTGTGAATGATTCCACTGCTTTTTTCTGTATAAATAATGAATGTAAAGTACTTTTACAGTCATTTCCCCAGACCTCTGCACAGTAGCTGAAATATAGTTGAACCAGTTGTTGAAGATACAGTCCAGTAACTTTTAAGTGGAATTAAAACGGTGATTTATTGCTGATGATTTTAACAGAAAATACTGAATGTTTAGTTTTGAGTTGGCGTTGGATTCGAGTCCTCGCCGCTGATTTCATCTCAGATTTCACTTCTTTTAACGTTTGGCAAAGAAAACAAAGTTTAACCACAACAATTTTTAGGCGAAACAGTCACTGAATGTCAGACCAACAACTACAAAACATGCCAGTTTGGAACAAAAAGCTTGTATTTTAGAAGCAGCTTCAGGGCAGGAGGCGCTGTTGCATTATGGGGGATTTTAGGGGTTGGGTTGATTCAGCACCAGGAAGATCCGAGGTCCAGACGTGATTGACAGATTGGATCAAACAGCTGCAACAAAAGTCAAATTTATTTATATAGCATATTTAAAACAACCCAAAGATAAAGGTAAAACTACAAGATATGATAAAACTATGAAAAATAACCACTAAAACTGATAAAAGCACATACAATAAAGAACATCTAAAACATAACCAGATAAAACAGAAGTCCTAGAATTCCTGAAGGTTCTGCCCAAAGGATCCATAAAGGTCTGTCCAGTCTAAATTCCCACACCGGTATTAAAGCCAGCGCAGAACGGTGCGTCTGTAAAACAGATTTCAATGTCCAGTGGACTGTGCACGAGGGTTTTTGGGGCAGAGTGTTCCAGAGCCTTGGACCTGAACAGCCTTTGGTTTGTGGTTCATCTAAACTCTGGGGATTTGAGGATCGTGTTTCTCAACAAACATTTAAATGAAAATATTCATGAAGCAGAAGGTGGACCTTAAATAAAAAATGATGAGATGATGTTTTCCCTTAAACTAGATGGACTGGGGTGTGGAATTATGGGATGGACCTGATGATGAATTGAAGTTATTCACTCCTTTGACAAAGTTTAAAAAAAAAGCCTTAAGTTTAAAATAATTTAGGAATATTGAATTGAGATGGTAGATATGTTTTTGTTGTTGATTTTTATGTGTTTATTTTTTAAATGGTGTGAATGCTTGATGCTGTCCACATTTACGTTAATGTAAGCAGTGTATCCGGTGAAAGGGATATGCAAAAAAATAAGCTTTTGCTTCTATCTAGCCTATGCCTTATTTGGTTTTTATGTTTATTATAATTATTGTACTAGTGCAACGATTAATGTACAAACCAAAAATAAATTCATTCAAACTGTAAACTTTTAGCATAGCAATAACAAATGCAGCAGTTTGCTTCCATGTGTCATTTTCTGGGTCTTTGCTAATTTACTATGAATAAAATCTTGGTCCAGAGTGAACCTTCACTCTGCAGCAGCAAAAACCCAAACAAAATAATCCTGCAGCTCCTTTTGTCTCCGTGGACTGATTATTACTGTGAAGATTCGTTTTATTTCCATACAGTTATTGCAGAAAAGCATGAAGTTTTGGACGTTCTGGAGGCCGTGTGTTTGCATGTGAGGAGCTAATGGGTTTAGGAAAATGTGGTCATTGAAAGCAATGAGGAGTGATTCAGTTTGTCCATGTGGAGTTCTGAGGTTTTAATATGACTTCAGCAAGTAGGAAAAACTGAAAACCTTCCTTTGATAAATGACTTGAGTCAGAGATGCACCGATATATGGGCCAGTATCGGTATGTGAGGTGTCGTTTCACTGATGGAGGGGCAGATTTTGATCGCTTTAGGCTCCACAACAGAAACTGATCCAAATAATCCTGTGCAAAAACCGTGTCCGACCTGTGGCGTGATCAGCTGTAGAAGGTAGATCGAGCCTTTTTGGTTTGTCTTTATTCTGGATTTTGCACTTGTGTTCTTTACTGCTGTGAATCTGGAATTTCCCCCAGTGGGACTAATAAAGGCTCACCTCACCTCACAGGCCATTTGTCTGTTTGGATTTGCTGATCTTTATGTCTGTGTTACAGCTTATGGGTCAAATATCTGCAGAATGTTCCTTTTTGAATGGACTGTACTTTTAATAGATCTATCATACACAAAAACGTATGTGTAAAATGCAGCTATAAAATCATATCAGCATTTTTCTGTATAAATCTCCACTTCAGCTTTTGTCAAAATGACAAAATGCTCAATAATTTTCTGGATTTTAACCCGTTTGAATGCATGTTGCTACTTGTTTGATTAAAAAAAAAAATATATATATATATATATGAGATTTTCCATATAATACATGTTGGAGGAATGTGTCATTGTTTTATATCTGAGTCTTGGACATGATTATCAGTAACTCTGATTTCAGTGCGAGTCAATGAGGCACTTCTTGCCATAAGGGTCTTACACCGAACAAAAACTACTACGTTTGGTCATTTTGAGACAGCTGACGTAGTTTAAAAATATTTATATGTGCTAGTTTTTTGTATGTTTTTGGTTTGACACTAGTAAATTAAAGAGGTGCGCAAGAGTTAGTTTTTTTCACAGGGTTTTAATTAAATTTGAACTTATTCAGAGATAATTTAATGTAGGTCTGAAAGTTACGTTACATTATTTTATATATGTGATGAATAACAAAATAACAGAAAATGATCTCAGCGAAACTACATATCAGTTTTCAGAATTTTGTGATATGTATATTATTATGTGTATGTATCATGCATCATCTGTTTATTAAATGTAAAATGTTCTCTTTTTTTTTAATCATTTTTATTTTTACTTGCAAAATCACAAGATAAATCAACAAGTCACCACAAATAATAATAATAATAAAAAAAAATCTTCTTAATTCTTTTCCCTGCAGATAAAAAGGTCTTCTACCCCGTGGTCTTCAGTCTGTACAATCCCGCCATCGTTTATGGAAACCTGGAGCTGGCTCCACCCATTGAACTCCAACTGGTACCTGAATAATCAACATGGATTCACCTCCATCTTTAACAGACGTGTAAACAGGAACATGTTTAATAAAACTGAAAATCTGTTGTTTGACAGATTCATAAAAAAGATGCTGGATTCTGGAGAGACTTCGGCTTCGGGATGACGTGTCAGTATCGCTCAGATTTCCTAAATATCGGTAAGATTTGATTTTTTTTTTTTTCCTGTATTTGAAAAACAGTTTTTATCTCGATGGAGAAGGAGCTGCGTCTGAACATCTTTAACGAAAATACTGATTAGATTCATTTCAAATGTTGTGTGCATCTTCCTTGGGACAGTATCTACAAGGTTTGTTCAGTTTTGAGAAATTTAGATTATTTTTTTTATTTATTACAAATGTGCCTTTCCTTCTAATGGTCCATAACATGTAAATGGTTCCTGTTGATCACTGATAGACGTCATATGTGGACTTTGAATTAATCGAGTTCTCCTGCAGTGAAAGTCTGATTCTGGGTAGAACATGATGAGATACAGGGACACTGGAACAATTTTTATTTTATTTTCTCCACACGTGCAGATGCATAAAAATAATCAGGATATTAGGGAAAAATCCAGGTGTTGATCCCATTTCTTGTAATCAGATTACTCTTACCTGATGATAAAGCATCATTTTAACCTCATTAATGGTTGTTGTTTCCTCAGGGGGGTTCGACCTCGATGTGAAAGGTTGGGGTGTGGAGGACGTCCACCTGTACAGGAAGTACCTGCGGAGCGACCTGATCGTGATGCGGACGCCGGTGTCGGGCCTGTTCCACCTGTGGCACGAGAAGCAGTGTGCGGACGAGCTGACCCCAGAGCAGTACCGCATGTGCATCCAGTCCAAAGCCATGAACGAGGCGTCGCACTCGCACCTGGGGATGCTGGTTTTCCGCGAGGAGATCGAGGCTCATCTGCGCAAACAGGCCTTCAAGACGCAGAGTAAGACGGAGGACTGACGGACACGGCGCCGCATCATTCCAACGGACACTGAGGTGCCGACATTCTGAACGCACTACAGCAAAGACATGTTTACACAGATCCTTCTGCATTTCACTGCACAGCTGTAGACAAATGAATGTACAAACACACCCGCAACGACTAATGTGAACCTTCACAACACGGTACAAGTCTTACCCCAGAGCAAACATTTAATCATCTGAATACCTCCCGGCGTCTACGGTTTGTTAACTAGTGGGTGACATCGTATCACAGCTTATAAAACGAGGGCAATCCTTATTTTTGCACAGTTCTACACTATGTGGACACGTTGAAGCCAGGTGTTTCTTTTCTAACAGGGTCTGGGATAAATATCGTCATAGTTTGGTTTAAATTGTTATCTTTGCTTCCAAAAGGCCTCAGATTTTTTTTTTTAATCCATGACTATGATTTTAAACGTTCTGCTTCTAAAATATTTTTCCTGCTCTGACTGTAAATGATATTTTTCTACCAGAGGAAGAAAAATCTGCCCTTAAACTTCAAGGAAATATTGATGTTTTTATGTCCAATCCTCATGAACAGGACATCTGTAGACGTCACATTCAAACTTTATGATTTAAAGCTTCATTCAGTCATTGTAATTAAAGTGGTCTGATGGGAGATTCTACAAAATCAACCCCATGACAGGATGGTTTTCACTTCATTTCTCTCAACATTGTTTTGTAATACATGACTGATTTTAAATGTTCTTCCTCTAAAATTCTAAACTATTTTTCCACCACATCTCACTGAGGAAGAAAAACCTACCATTAAACTTTAAGGAAGTACTGAAGTAAAAACCATCTCTGAGGCATTTTGGAAGCAAACATAACACTTTAAACTAACCAATGTAATGATATTTATCCCAATATAAAAGTCTATTGACATTAGTCCTTATTGTTTTGTATCTCAGACCCGTTAGAAAAGAAACACACAGTTTGAAGTACTCGTCCTCTTTCTGCGGTTCTATCCTCCTAAACTTACACATTTAAGCTGTTGATGAAAACTGAAATGTAAAGCTGAGGAGAAAAAGAAGAGACCACTCCAAAACCAGTTAAAACCTAATAGTATTGTGCCCTTTTTATTTCAGTATCTTAACGAGTCCTCTAATTGCTTTCTCAATTTTTATGTCTCTATTTTACGACAAATTCCCGACTGAAGCAGAGAAACTTCTATCTGTTGTGCAGTTAGTCACAAGTCAGTTCCCCTAAACTGGATTCATTCTCTGCATTTCCTGTCAGCAGTTTTACTGCAGTTTCTGTTATTTAAAGAAAAGCTACAGTAGAAATGAAACGTAAGATTCTGGATGTTTCTACCAACAGCTAACATTCTAGTCAGGTATAAATAGTGTAAGTTATTCTTAAAAATTCCATCATTTTAACAAGAACTAAAGGAATTGACGTGTTTGCACTGTTCTTTACATCAGGGTTTGAGATCTCAGCAGCTTTGACCTGTGGCCACAAAAATGGAAGATGTTTTTAAACCAAGTGAACTTTGTGCCAAATTCGACCCAGTGTGAAGCTGCTGCAGAAATCCCATTTTTTCAGGACGGAATTAAGAGACGTGTGGATGCATCCAAAAGACATCTGTAGCTCATCAGCATCATGTGTTAGACTTAAGAAGATCCTGTGTTTATCACAGATATTAACACCTGTTATTTCTTAATACTGGGAAGTGTTTTTTTACAGGTTTACAATAAATCAGATTTCTGTACAGGCTGATTTGACCAATTGGAGCTTTTATTTTAGGAAACTTGAATATGAAATGTTTTTTCCAGTGTTAGTCTGAAAACCTTTATTCTGACGAAAATGCTTTAAATGACAATAGTTCTATTTGTAATTTGATGGAAGTGTTGCCACCCAAATAAGTAAAATGTTCATTAGACTGGACTCTAAATCAGTGGTTTCTTCTTTTTTTTCCCAAAGCTGTTGGATTTAGAGGTTTGTCGGATTTTTACGTCAGTTCAGAAACATGAACCTGTCATTAAGCCATTCCACCTGCGGCGCCTGAATTGTTCGTTTTTCCCGCCTTTCTGCTGCTCATCGTGGCCTCCGAGACGACGCACATTCCAAAACGTATCCAACAGGGACAAACAAATACACATTTAAGAAGTTGCACTTTCTCCAAAAATTAAACGCCACATCTGAAAACCCGTCGGCTATAATTCTGCTGTTACGGTCTTTTTTTTTGTCCAGTACATTCGCTGTTGTGAACGGAGCCATATTCAGTCGGTCGGTAGATTTAGCAACATGGAAAAAGGGACCTTTATGTGACAGTCGGTCACTATCTCTGCAGATGAACAGAAGCATGTTAATTCCAATAAACCTACGCATCGCATGCAGCACAACTATATCAGGACCAGTATTATCGTCACGGTAACAGAAGTTTGTCATTTGTAGCCGGTGGGAACGCTCACTGCACTACGACCCTTAATACTGGGCTGAAGTGAATGTTACAGCCGCTTTGTAAATACTCCTAATGATTCCTGTTTCATACGTGTGGGTTGAATCCGTCTGTTGTATGTGCCTACGCGCTCACCGTGGATTGTTCGCAGATGTTTGAGGCTGCGTCGACAGCTGGAGGCTTAATTCATTCTATTCCTTCTCATAATGAGAAAGGCTGAAGTTAAATGTGTTAATGAGTACAGACGTCAGCTTTATTTACAGCAGCAACAAATGCTTTATTTTCTCTCAAACAAAAAAAATCTTGCATCTCATCTTGTACTGTAATTATTTTTACTCTGTTTTTGCAAAGATTTCAGCTTTTTGTAGATAGTCTCCTCGTTACATAGGAGAAATGTTCCATGTCTTCCTCATTCTCAGCCAAACCGTTCATACAAACATGTGCAAAGGAAATGGTTTATTTTGCGTTATGGCCATGAAATAAACAGAAGGCTGCATTAACTGCTGTCATGTCATCTCTTCTAGAATCTTAGGTTTGGATTATGTTCAGTAAACTCCACTGTCCTATAATTTATACTATAAAAATGTGATACCAAACTCATCAAGTGTCTGAATCTGCCAGTTCACTCATTCTTAATTTAAGACAAATGGCATAATACACCTGTATTATTTCTCTTTACAGTAAACTAACATGAATAGAAAAAAAAAGCATGTACTTGAGTAGAAATGGAAAGATTCTTCTTTAAACCGGATTAATGTGCAATCTGCTCTGGATGGATGTTCATGGTCCGGTAGATCTCTTTGAGAATAAGGAGAGCAGTGTCTTCAGATTCCCTGGAAAACAAAATAAAATTAATGTTTACAGTGAAGAAGAAGAAGCATCCAATTTCCTTCCAATAAAAACTAACAAAACCTGTCTTTTTTATTCTACCCTTCCTCTCTTTTCTAACATTATTGTACTACTAGGTGTTTAAAACGTGCAGTACAAACAGTACCAGTAGCACAGGTGACTCTGGAGGGCGAACAGGTACTCGTTGAAGCTCTCGATGGGTTTCTCCTGCAGGACGTAGTCGATGCGGTTTCCTCCGTTCAACATCCCCATCTTCACCTGAGGTTCGTCTTCTTTCTGAGCCTCTGGACTCTCGGTCATTTTCTGTTCTGACACTGAACACAGTCCAGGTGTTAAACTCACATGAAGGTAAAAAAAACAAAACTCCAGTGTTTGTTCTCCACTCACCCTCCTGCACGTGCTTCTCCTGCTCTTCAATCTGATTGGCTACGATGGCCAGCTCGGCCTGAAGCTGCGCAGACGACGTGTGAGCGCGTGCAAACTCGTTGAGCGTCTGCCAGGCGCTTCTCAAGGAGCTGATGAAGCCCTGTTTCAGGTCCGAACCCATCCTGGACAGACTCTCCTTCAGCTCTGACACAGACAGACGGACACCGTTAACATCCAGAAGGAAAAGGTTCAACAACTACGACCAGGAGACGATACTGCACTGATCATTTATGGGAAAAATAAGACTTTTTATGCTCAATAAAAATCCAAAAAGCAAGTATTTGTTTTAGTTTCATTGGTGCTCGACATTATTTATAATACTGACTGACACTTGTTTGTGCTGTTTTTTGTTAATACATGTTTTAGTGACGACAGTTTGAATAAAAATAAGTCATGTAGTGCTTAACCCTAAAAAATGAACAACTTCAGTAACATTTATTTTTTGATCTGTTTCACATCTGTCAACAGCAGATGGAGCTGTAGGTCCATTTACAGATAATCTAAATACTACACACTGGTGAAAGTTTATTTCCAGACATTAGAATGATGCCATTCCATATGACGGCACTTTACATTGTTTCACTGATGCATTTCTCAGCAGATTCTTTTACCTTTGATAAGATATGTTATTGAGTGAGTGATTTTTTTTTTTTTTTATCTGTTTAAGTCTGCTTAGTTTATTTTCTGACCAGAGTCGCTCGCTCCATCCACCCAGAGGTGGAGCGTTCTACTGCAGCCACGAAAGTCAAAACATGAGCTTCGTACCCAGATGAAGCCTCTTCCTCCCTTTGTGATGTGGGATCAACACAGGCTTCAGGTCCAGGTCTGGTATTATCATGGGCTCGATCCGGTACGCCACAGGGTCCAACTAAAACAAAACACGCCGTTAAACAAATCTGCATCGCTCTCCTTCATGTGTGGTTCCAGTAGTTCAAAGACAAGTTACTCATGGAACATGTACGTTCACATTGATATTTGCACAGTTTTTCCTTTATTTTTTTAATACTACTTTAATATTTTACATTTTATTACCTTGCCATACAGTGTAGCTCTAATTTGCATACATCTGTTGCATATAGTCATAGCGCACCGTTGCTGGCAGAGACCACCTGTAATTTCATTGCACAACCTGTGTAATGACAAAAAAGCCTATTCTGTTTTTACTGCAGTAAATTACAGCACAACAATCACATGAAAGACTGGTTGTATTTCTGAGATCTGATGTAAACATTCTCCAAATGTTCCACATATTCAACGCATTAAGCAGGGATTTCAAGCAAAAGAGCTAACTAAGCTTATCCTGAAGACGCTGGGAGTTTAACCCTGAATTATGACTCACAGGTACTAGAAACTCTGCTTTGTGAAAAATACGACGCCTGATGAAGCACAGCTACAAGTCTATTCAAAAAGAATATTTTAAGGAATATTTGGGCACGTACATAGGAATGTCATCTTTATTTTACGGATAGCAGGGTTTTTTTTTTTTTATTAAAGGCACTGCAAAGGTTATATTAAACTGAAGGACTTTGAGGTGAGTCAGAAAATTCTTGTAATGGTACAAAAGAATCTGACAGAAAGCACCGTCTTTACATGTCAGCTTAGTGCAGACACCTGGATGTTAAATAAAAAGGTAAAAGTATTAAGATCCAAAATATCTACAAAGAAATCATTTGTACCAAGTGCAATGAAGGTGTTTAATTGCAGAACTTGATTAAATATCTGTAATGAATTAACCTGTAATTAAACCCAAAGTCTTATTACTTTTACTGTCCTATTTGTTACTGATGTTTTTATCTGCTGTTTCTTTATGTGGAACCAAATACAATCCCCCATTTTGTAGATAATAAAGTTAATCTGTCCTAAAGTTTTGCTGTGGTTCCTGAATATTTCACACATCTGTACGCAGGAACTATGACGGCCTTAAAGCTGGAGCACAATCACAAATGAACAACAGAAGAACCCAGAGATGGAAAATAATGTAGGTAGTTTGTCATTGGTTAAAAGCAGCTTATGAACCATGGTTTTTCTCACCACAACAACCTGCGACTGTAATGATAATTACTGGTTTCACTGTTGTTACATGTCTTGTCACCTCTGTCTTTAAAGACTGGAAAACTTGTCAATTTAAATGAGTTCTTAAAACAGTGCTTTAGTTGTCATTTTCTGCAAATAAAACCTCAAAATAACAGTATTTTGAACAGTAAATGTTAAATAGAACCAGTTGAGGTTTAGTTACTACTGTGAATACTCTCTGAAGTAAATCCAATATGACTCCAGTTAACAGGAGGAACTTCTACAGCATCTGAAGCCTTGTTAACAGTGGAATGTGTTTCTTACCGGATGGTAAATATTGAAGAATCCTTTGCACGTGGGCAGTTGGTACGTCTCTTCAATCTTCTCCAGGCCTCGAACCGTCAGGAACATGCCGATCGGAGAACCCAACGCGAAGAAATTCATAGGTTCAAAGTCCAGAGAGTGGTAGACCACTGATACCTGCAGAGGAAACACACGAATGGAACAGAATAGACTTTGTCATTGAACACAATGACATGAGGACTGCTACACAGTCAGCACAACAATATTAAAAAAAAAAAAAAAAAAAAACTTCAGAAAACAAGTGGTTCCAGGCCCAACAAAAAAAAAAGAAAAAACCCAAAGATTTTTAAAAATTCCTAAAAAATGTGAACTTTGACCTACTTTCCCCAAAATGTAACCACATCTGTTCTGGGTCACTGGTAATCTATAAACCCAGTTTGGTATCAATTCAACCAATAGTTTTGCTGCTACAGACATTTGAATTTTTGCCCGTTATAAGTAAATGGGGAAAAAAAAAAGATTTGAAAAATTTCCTAAAAAATTTGAACTTTGACCTATTTTCCCCAAAATATAATGAGATCTATTCTGGGTCACTGGTAATCTATAAACCAAATGTGGTGTGAATTCAACCAATAATTTTGCTGATAGAGTGTTAAAAAACAAACCCCTGGCCTCCCCTCTGGGGTAGTAAGAATATAGCAAATATAAAAGTCACAAAAACTAAAAACAAGATAAGAAAATATAAAATTTTACAAAAAGAGAGCTAAAGGTAGAACAAAAATTGACATAAAATATGAATAGAAACAACATTACCTGTTTGTGTATTTATGAACTCAAGTCTTTTAAAAACAGTGCATTTATGATTGGATCTATATTGAATAAATACTGCATTGTTACTGCACATAATTCACATTATACAGGGATACTGCACATTTTTGGACGTGATTGCATGCGAATATATCGAGGATTAAATCCATTTCACAGTCAGCTGTAACGTGTGACCCTGTTGAGTCCTGTTCACCTGTCCAGTTCCTACTGCGAAGTAGTTGTAGTTGACGTGGACGGAGGAGACGGCGTTGGTGACAGGGAAGTTCTTCGCTGTCGGATCAGGAGCCTCTGCAGGTTGAGGAGGAGGAGGAACAGCCGGACTGGATTCTACTTTCACCTCCGCTTTCTTCTCCTCGGCTGCCTGAAACCAAACAAACAAACAGAAGTGTGTATTTGGAGGCTTTAGACCAGATCTGACCCATGTGGATCCTCTGACATGAAGTACATCTGGACTGGACAACTGTTGAGTGAAATTTTAGACATGGAAAGGCTGACCTCATTAAGACTCACTACTGACAAATGTAAAAAAATATTGGGGAAAAATGGGATGTTTATGTTAATCAAAGAAATCCTTGAACCGTATAATATTTAGCTTATTTTGACTTGCTTCTTTTGTCCTGAACCTGTCTGTATTTTGTCTAAAGGTTGAATCTAGATGCTCTGTTGTGTTTTTGCCTTTTTGTTTCATCTGTATACTGTAAAATCTGTCTTTAAAAATAAAGTTGTTTTTTTTTAAAGAGGTGACGTAGAGCAGCAACATTTAATCACACGGTCGTCGACTACTGAATGAATCTATGACTGTTGAGATAGTAAATAAATGACGACACTGAACAGGTATCATGTAATTTTTTAAGAACAAAAACTTAAACTTGTCTGATTCCAGCTGCAGAAATGTGAATATGTTCAGTTTTTTCCTCCTCAGATCAAACAGGAGATGAGAGAAAAGACATCTGCACATTTTACAGACAAAAACACTCATTCATGAAAATAACTGGAAGGGTTCATTAACAGTGAAGCATCTATTAGTTGCAGATACAGTGTGAAAACAGGACAATCTGATCTCAAACATGTCAGAACAGACTGAAGGACTGAATCCTCAGATGACCTCTGTGTACGTAAAAACACAAGTCATCTTAATAATGTCAAAAAGCCAACATAAGTGTATTATTCATGCTAAACCAGTTTTTTCCCTCCATCAGGAAACAGAATTTCAACAGTCACGTAGAGCTCTAATTAAACTAAAATGATCAAAACCGTCACATTTTAAAGTGTCCAGTAAAAAAAGAACACTACCTCAAAAGCTGACACTGTCACCTTCACACTGAATTAAATCCGCAGAGAAACTTTACAAATCCAGTTTAAAGAACTTGAAATGAAGGTTTGTTATATTTTAGGTCATGACGCAAAAACAGGTCAAGGGCTCGTTCCAAGTGACTCATGGGGAAAAAAAAAAGCTTTAAATATAGATTCACAAACACAGAGTAAAAACTAAAACATACGACCCGAGTGTGATGAAACACCAGTTAGAACCAAAGCAAACACGTCCACCATCACAATGTGTATTAAGTATAAACAGTCGGTTTGAGAGGTTTAATTATTTTGCAGATAAAGCTTACCTTTATAGTTTGTGTGTAAACAGAATTATGTGACTTGACTTGTAGAGTATTTGCTCTGAATGCAGTGATAAAAAGGAGTTGATATTTTGCTTAAAATGACATTAAACGCATTTTTTAATTGTTTATTCTTGTCCTCACAGACCTCTGTACCCAAATGTGGACAAAGAGTAAATAAACTTATCTTATAAATGTGTTTCTTAGACTATTTCAATAACATATGGAGCAGCATGTTTTCAGTCTGAAGAGGGTGATGGATTTAAGACCAGAGGAAATGTGGGCCCAGTTGAGTTTATTTGCATATGAAGTGTGGACATGAGATCCGGACTCTCCAGAGACCGAACTGACCTGTTTGCTCAGTCTCTCCTTCACAAATTTGGCGATCTTCTTCCTTGGACCCAGTGGGATTCCCATCTCTTTCAGGTCTTCGATTGTGCACAGAAGCTGCAATAAAAGAGCACAAACTGACCAGACCGTTCCACCGTTTCATGCAAAACTTTTTACAAGTAAAAGAAGTTTTAAATCTTACAAAAGATTCGATGTCGATCTTCTCGTCGTCCAACGTGCTCTTGTATTCAGACAGGCCCAGATGTTCCAGAACAGCAGACAGGTCCTCAAACTCCTCCCCGTTTTCTTTAGGCTCCTCCTCTACAGCTGGAGGCGTGACGGCGTTACTGACCGGAGGAGGAGCAGGAGTAGGTGCTGCCTGGGGAAAAAAAAAAAAAAAACATTACAGGATTATGATGAATCTAAAGATCGCTGACAAACCCAGCGCATGTGCAGTTTGGAAGAGCGGAAGAATGATGTCCCATTCTTGTCTGATATAGGATTCCTTACTGTTTAGTTGTTCGATGTGTTAACCTCTGCCTCATTTGTTTGTTCGTACATTAACTTTTCCTCTTTTATTAAATCGTTGGTGTCTGACCTGTTTGGCGTCTCCACCGCTGTTGGGAAACACTGACGGAGCCAGAGACGGAGAACCGTTCTTCTGATTGGACAAAAGATCGAAAAGAATCAAGGAACCTGCAAATATGAAAAACAGAAGAAAAAAAAAAACAAAACACAGTGACATGAGTGAAAAATTGAAGCCGACTGGTCTGCGTTGAATCTGCAGAGGATTTTTTTTTTTTTTTTTTTACCTAAGCTGTGTCCGGCCACTGACATCCCCCCTGTGTACTCTGGGTTCCGCTTCATGAACAAAGCGTAGAGTCTGTTAATCTCCATGGCGACTGTGTCCATGATGGTCTGGCAGTAGGTGGGGCTGTTGTAGAAAAGGACGTCTAACAAAGTCTCATTTGTGAAGTGACGCAAGCGTCCAGTGCTTGGCAACGTGATCTTCTTTATCCTCCTGTAAAGAAAAAGTAATCCCAATATTTGAAGACATGTGCTTTGGTCTGGAAACTGAACATGTCTAATGAAATGTCTTTTTATGGCTGACGATACTGAAATTTAAGTTGTTGATTAGCTCTCACAAAACTAACTGATTAATGACGATACTGAATATTTTATTAACATTATGCCACTGCTATACCAAATATCTTGGAATAGTTTACCTACATTTATATAAACTATATGGACAAAAGTATGTGGACACGTTGAATTCGGGTGTTTCTTTTCTAACAGGGGTCTGGGATAAAAACAATAAAGACCAATGTCAGAATAGAGTTTTGTATTGGGATAAACATTATTGCGTTGATTAGCTTGATATAAACTGTTACATCAATATTTCCTTAAATTTTAATGGGAGATTTTTCTTCCTCAGTGAGATGTGAAGAAAGTAAATGGTTAGTTGTGGTAGAAAATTATTATTTAGTCAGAGCAGGAAAAATATTTTAGAAATTTAGAGGAAGAACATTTAAAATCAGATATGGAAAAAAAAAACTGTTGAGAGAACTTAAGTGAAAAACATCTGAGGCATTTTGGAAGCAAAGACTAAAATTTAAACCACACTAACCAATGCAATGATATTATTTAACTTCTCTCAAACACTGATTTCATTTTTTTTTAATCCATGACTGATTTAAAATCTTTTCTAAATTTCTCAAATATTTTTCATGCTCTGACTGCAATTAGCAATTTTCTACAACAGCTCGGCCTAACCATCTACTTTCTTCACATCTCATTTAAGAAAAATCTCCCATTAAACTTTAAGGAAATATTAATGTTTTTATCTCAAATCAGCATGAACACATGATGTGTCCCGATATTTTTTTCAATATGGTATACCTTATGAAGAAGGAAAATACGAACAGAAAATTAATCATATTTCTGTTTGTCCTGTTAAACATGGTAGATGTCACATTCAGACAAACTTTATTTATGAATTAAAGCTTAAATTCCTTTCAGCTAACTGTAATTAAAGTGGTCTGACCAGACACGTTAACAAAAAAAACAAAACAAAAAAAACAGGAGGGGGTTAAATACATCATCGACAACTGCAATTACCAAAAACTGATCAGGTTCAGTGTCAGATTTATCTGTTTTTACAATTCATTTTTAAAACTTTAATCAAGAGGAGAAGCTATAGAAGGAATGAAATAACTGAAGTGCTACACTTGTGGCCAAATATTTTAGGAATGTCAATGGATTCTTTGCTTCGATGTGATTTTTTTATTTTATTATTTCATTTCTTTGAAACTATATAATGCTTCTAATTGTTCTAAAATGTACCTCAGACAAACATGGAAATTCAAGAAAATAAACTTATGCAGCACAGTTTGTGACATCAAAACTTGTTTCATTTCCACAATTTTTGTGTGTAGAAATGCTTTAAATACACACATGCTGTTAGTAAAATATTGGACCGAGATGCTAAATCAAAATAAACCTTTGCTCGATGTCCATGAACTCAGAGCAGAAGAAAAAAATGGGTGAAACAAGATGAAGTTACTGAAAGAGCATCAATAAAACAGTAGGAAACAATGTGGAAAGAATGAAAAAGTCTATTATTTTTGTTAGTCTCACCAGGTGGTTTTTGCAGTCGCTGTTTGTCCCAAAATGACGTCACAAATAAAACCATCAACTCAAAATAAACTGAGCACCGAGGCATCGAAATACAAAACATGATGGAGGAGGAGGGAAGTCTCTTTTCCAGGCAAAAGCTGGTTTATTTTACTGATATTCAATCAAACAAATAACCAAACGCTTGCCCTGGTTAAAAAAAAAACCAAAATGTGACCTTGGCAGCACCTGTCTCTAATCAGTAACATCACCTGTGAGCCCAGTACTTTCAAAATAAAAGCATGAATTATTACTCACATTAACAAAAAGAAGATAGTAATCCAGGGGTGTCAAACTCCAGTCCCTGAGGGCCGCTGTCCTGCATGTTTTAGATGTTTCCTTCCTCCGACACACCTGATTCAACCACATGGCTCATCTGCAGGCTGCGGGGATGCTTGATGACGAGCCATGTGGTTGAATCAGCTGTGTTGGAAGAGGGAAACATCTAAAACGTGCAGGACAGCGGCCCTCGAGGACCGGAGTTTGACGCCTGTGTAGTAATCAAACACCTCACGCTAAACTGTTGTTTTAATTGTTAACCCTTTAGGCATTCAAGTTTTTCATATTCAAATTTGATAAAGATTTCAAAAAGCTGTTTCCTACAATTATGTTTCTTCTTCTTTAAAGGTTAACTTAAATACACTATAGTCTCCTCAAAAAAACCAACTCAAATCTACTTTCATAAAGGTCAGTATGTAGACAATACATTCATCTATATCTGTACTCATACTGCTGTGAATCTATTTTTTGCAAGACTGAGGTAACATCTAATGATGCCTTCAGGTGCTATCAGGAAGATGAGCCTTTCCACTCGTCTTGTGAATTCAAAATTACAAGCGTGTTGTGTTCAAGTGCTTTTGTTGTTGTAGCGAAATGAAAAATGGCTGATACAATTTATGGTGACCTGCTACTTGAGTAAGAGTTTTGGATGTGTTAATTCATCTGCTACTGCACTGTTTATTTATTTATTTTAAAATTGTGTAGACTATAAATATGCAAAATCATCAGCTAACAGCAGCGAACGTTAATAAAAGCTTTGTTTTTCATTTGCCAGGAATCCCTCGCTGCTCTCTGCCATGTTGAAAAGGTCAAAGGTTATTTTCATCTTGTGGATCAACATTTTTTCCCAGTTCTCCAGTGGAAAATACAACGTGAGGGGGCGTTCATGTGCAATTTTCAAGTTCATGACCAGTTCCCACAGCACATGAAGGCACCATAAGTTAATTTATATCTGTACATGTACGACTTTGAATCTCTTTTTTGCAGGACTGTGGTAACTAAGCAACAATTCACTTTCCATCTTGGTCCAAACGCCTTCTCACCTGTCGACTCCTGTGGCGTCTCCATGAAGAGCCGTGTGCCACTGAACAGGCAGGAACTCCACCCGACTGATGGCCTGATCATCCAGCGCTTTCTTAAAGTGACTCTGTAGCAGCTTCAGCGACACGTTACGGAAGTCATCCACTGAAAGCACAAGGGATTCAACTGTTTATTTCATCATTTAGCTGTTATTTTCTGAACTTCGTGCAAAATTCTCTGTTCTTGCAATAATTGGATTTGGGATTTTTATAACAATATTGGTTTATTTGCCACAAAATACATTTTATGATGTTGAATTATCATGTAATAGGATCCATATGAATTAAATAAGTAATAAATACAGTTACTGAACATCAATTGTCAAAGCTGAACCGTAAATTAAATAAAGCTCAAGCTGTGACTTACACATAAATGTGACATATTCAAATGTGAATTATGTGATGTACTACTCCTCTGTTCTTACAAGAACTATGCAGTATTTAGTACCCCGCCCCCCAAAGGGGAGGAAAGGGGTACTGTTTTTGGTTCAATTTGGTTGTTTCATTGTTAACACTTTAGCAGCAAAACTCTTGGTTGAATTCATACCAAATTGGGTTTACATTTTGCAAGTGACCCAGAGTAGATCTCATTACATTTTGGGAACAGTAGGTCAAAATTTAATTTTTTTTATGAATTTTTAAAATCCCCCCCATTTACTTATAATGGGCAAAATTTCCAATGTCTGTAGCAGCAAAACTATTGGTTGAATTCATGCCAAATTTGGTTTATAGGTTGCCTGTGACCTGGAATAGATGTCATTACATTTTGGGAAAAGTAGGTCAAAGTTTTATTGAATTTTTTTACATCTTTTTTTTCCTCCCATTTACTTAGAATGGGTGAGATTTCACGTCCATAAAAACATCAATTTTGTTTCGGTTTAGTTCAAACTTGCCACATACACAGAGGCAGTTGATATGCTGACATCAGCACATGCATAAAAATGATGACATCAGCTCGATCGATGCCAAAATAAGCTACAATACGTGCGAGGGGCGGGGTTTGTTGTGCCTGGAACCAATATTGTTCAATATTTATTCCAACATAAATGCAGTGTTTTTTTTAGACTTTCATAGATATACACACTTAATATTGCTAATATTGTGTCTATTCATATTTTATGTACTTTTGGATCTATTCTTACTTAAGTTTTGTCAAATTTCACGCTCAATTTTCTTATTTTACTTTTCAGTTTTTTGTCATTTTATATGTGCTCCATTCTTATTTTCTGACTTACTGGTTTTAAATAATATTGTTGCACTGACTGGAGAAGCAATGAACACACAATGACAATAAAGGCTATTTTGATTCAGATTATTTTAAGCTTCGTATCCTTTTTACCGACGATCCACCTGTAACTGGACACTCACCACACTCGACCATACTCCTGAACCTCAGGTCACAGACGGGACCAATTCCATGAACCATGAACACCAGATGATCCACCTTAGGGAGTTCACCTGGAAACAGTGAAATGAACATTATAATCCACTGACACACAGACAGATGGAACTCTTCATCTGAACAGTACTTACATCAGAACTGTTATAGAATGGAATGAAGCTGCTCTGCATTCAGATTATGTAAGAGGTGAATGAAACTTATTTTTCTAAAAGCAATCTGACAAAAGTTTTACACCGCCCCTGTTTCTGCAGTTTTATTTACATTCATGCAGGTCAAGTCCAGTGGCTGACCTGAGATGGACGTGGTAAACCGCCTGAAGTTAGACAGTTTTACCAAAAACTGAAAAATGAAAACCTCAGGGCTTTTATTAAGCTGTGGATGTACAAGAAGTCCTGATTATTAATGCAAATAACTCCTAGTGGTGTCACGACTTTGACTCATATAATCCAAAGATTTTTTTTTATTGTCAATTCACTAGATGCACAGGACACAGAGAATTGAGATGCTGTTTCTTTCTCACTTTGTTGTTAAAAAAGAGGTAAAAATAGAACAAGAATAAATAAGAGGAATAAAGAATTAACTATAATAGAACATAAAGTGTATACATCAAATCTATTTGTAGTGCAATATAGTAACAGTTATGAGGTGAATAACGGGTCAAAACAGCAGCAGATAAATCTATGTCTGTATAAAAGCAGGGACAGAACAGATCACATCCTTACTTCTTACATTGTGTAATTAAAACACAGCTTTCTAAAATGAAACTGAACCATAAAGGAGCGAAAACAACCAAACACTATAATAACTGTATAATTTTCCTGGTGGTGACAGACATAAATAATCAGTTCAGTCTTAAAACAGCTTTTCACCGAAACCGTGTGTTTTTTAGAACCAGTCGACTAAATACAGATGTGCTTTATTAATCCCCAGCGGAAATGCACTTTTCTCATCAGCTAAGAAAGAAATCAAAGAGAAAAAAAGGAATAAAAAGAGGAATGTGTCTGAAAACAAAATTATTCCAATTTTATGGGCAACTGTGTATTAAATATGTTATGTATTTAATGGACAATGGA
>JAPQRP010000009.1:5061304-5085957 GCA_037367295.1 Apogon hyalosoma | reverse complement strand
ATAAAACTATATTCTGATGTTAGTCATTATTGTTTTTATCCCAGACCCCTGTTAGAAAAGAAACACCTGAATTCAACCTGTCCACAGACTTTTGTCCACATAGTGTATCTGTTAATATTTAATATTAACCATCTTTTCGAATGTGTTGTTCCATCGATTTAGTTTGAAATTGATCCTTATATTGGTAATGCATGGTTCAAATGCAAAATAAAATGATAAATCCCATGAAAACATGTTAAAATTACATCTGTTTTATAAATGTAAGGAGTAGAAAAAACAGGCATTTGTGTTAAAATGTACTGAGTAAAAGGAGTCAAGTACAAACACTGAAAATGTAAATAATGAGCAGAACGTTTCTTAACACGAGCAGCGACTGTTATTTCTCTAAGTAAATAATTCCGTCTACATTTGTGAGAGTTTTCGTCTTGAATTACTGAGTTTGTCCGTGAAACACATCCCGACAGACCGGACCGTCGCCGGCAGATCCAGTTCCCTCGGTGTTAAATGAGAACGAGGCGCTCGCATCCGTCCTGTAACATGGAAGAGCAGTCACCTGGATGGTTTTAACGGACATGTGAAGGTCTTTTCTTTTTGAAAACACGGGGGGGGGCGGACCCTGTTTTAAAGATATTCCAATAAACTTCTTTAAACCAACTGTTAAATAAAATAAGTTTGACAACGGAAGATAAAGCGAGATTTTAAAAATTATACAAACAATGCAACAAAAACAGACCCTGAAACCTTTGTTTTTACGCTTATTTTGGAAATTTTCTTTAACTTTATTCACAAAATGTAAAAGACGGTTATTCTCTTTTTAATGATCGTAACCTGACGTACACACACGTAGACATTGAAAACAGGTGTACATGCACGAAGAGGCTGGAGTATTGGGGATAAATCCAGGTGTGGTAATCTGATTTATTATAATCAGATTACTTTTGTTATCTGGCAAAACCAATCATGTGAACAGGATAATCTGATCAGTAATATTCTGGTAACTCCACAAATCAGATAATGATCAGAGTATTTGTGTGGATGTAAACGGGCTCGGTGTCGGTGTGTGTTTTTGCGTTTTCCCAGTCGTTCTATCTACCCATGAGCCTCCAGAACATGAACCAGATGCGTCTAGTGCCAAAGAAGGACTACGTGGCCAACCGTCTGGTGAGCGGCGCGCTGCAGCTGGCCAGAAACACCTCCCTGTTCCTGGACGAAACCCAGCTGGAGCAGGGACAGCTGGACACAACAGGTGAGACCTCAGTGGACCACCGGGGGGCGACGGCGAGCCTCTGCCCTCCTCGCCGCCGTCCTCATGACCCGAGCGCTCTGAACGCCGTCGACGTGTGTGTTTGTGTCTGGTGCCGCAGGTGTGAGGAATGTGACGGCGCTGGGGAACCTGATCTCGTGGCAGAAGGTTGATTATGACTTTAACTACCACCAGATGGAATTCCCCTGCAATATTAACGTGGTGATCGTGTCAGAGGGCCGCTCGCTGCTGCCGGTGAGGACACGCTCTCACACACACACCCACACACACCCACACACACCCCTCGCTGCCCCTGCTGCCCCCGCCCTCCTCGGCCCCTGTCGGGGAGGGCTTAGGTTTCCGCCGGGCTCTCATGAGACCGTGTCAGAGGCTGGAGGTTGTTTCCAGTCGCTGTCACCCTGCCGCGGGCTGCCATTGGTCGGGCCCCGCAGGCCTCGCCCGCCGCCGCCTTTATCCTGGATCTCGCTCGTCCGTGAACAGCCCAGGAATGCGCCCTGTGCTATTCCTGTGTGTTGCTCTCATGTGTTGCTATGGCTGCAGCTGGGAGCCACAGGAACAATCCCGGAGCGGCGTCAGGCCCGAATCAGCGCCCGATTAGAAGTCACACGGAAAACAAGTGTGTTTATGTGGAGTGTTTGGGCCGGAGCAGCTGGAGGCGCAGACCGACGGCATCAGCTCCTGACGCTCTGCTGCCTCGCATGCTTTAAAGCGTTCAGGAAATGCCAACACTAGACATTCACTCAGCATTAGTGCATCACAAAAACAGGCAGCGCCCACTTCTGCATAGCAACACCTGAGGACAACAGACACAGGGTTCCCACAGGTTGTTCCAGACCTTTTTAAGACCACTGAGAACCGAATTTAACGCCCGTTTCATGGACATACTGGTAAAAATTCACGACTCCTACTATTTAGGCAAATGTCCTTCTTTACATCAGCAGAGACTGAATATTGCACACACTTTGTACACAGGCTCCACATTCAGACCAACATGGTCTCAACTGGGCCGGACCAGGAAAATAACAACATAAATGACTCCAAATTCTTCTGCTTTTGTGCAAAAAAAGTTAAAGTGTAATTTTTTTTTACCATATTATGCCTCAGTTTATCATCAGGGTTCCTACAAGTTAAATTTAAGACTTTTTAAGACCTTTTTAAGATGACTTAGAACAGAATTTAATGCCTGTTTCACGGCCATACTGTATTTATTTCCTCCAGTGTCTTGATTTCCACCTTTCTGAGTTGAACTGATTTCTTGTACAAGGTGCTCCCTTCCACTTGTGTCAACCAGGTGATCATTTCCCACCGGGGGCTGCAGTGTTAGTGATAATTGGTTCCTACTTTCAGTATAAATTGTCGGGTTGGAACGGGTGAAACTGAGTCGACTAACGTTACTTTCTTTGCAACTTGAGCACATTTAAACACAATACAGCGAACAAGTTTATGGCAACGTAACTTAAGACCTACCACATCAAATTTGATACCTTTTAAAGACTTTTTAAAGGTATTAAATGCAGATTTGTAAATTCAAGACTTGTAGACCCTGGAAAATAAGAGCAGTCCAGACTTGAACCCTAGAGAACCGTGTACGTAACACATCAAACAAGAAAAACAGTTCCAGTGTCCCTGTACGTCAGCATCTGTTCGATCTGAATCAATCCTCAGTTGAATGTGTGGGGTTCTGTCAGGTTCTGTTCTATGTTCCAGTCTTGTGGTTCTGATGCAGATCAATCTAACAATAGAAGTGGGTGGGACTTTCACTGGAGGAGAACTCAGCTCATCCAATCACAGTCCATATATGACTTCTATCAGTGACCAATAGGAACTAGACTGATATGTGGAACCATTTACATGTTATAAACCATCAACATATGGACCAGTAGAAGGAAAGGCACATTTTTAATAATTCAACAATGGAAAAATCAAAATTTCTTAAAACTGAACAAACTTTGTAGGCATTGTCCCAAGGAAGACGTATATACAATTTGAAATGAATCCGACCAGTAGTTTTGGAGAAAATGCTAAAACCTACTGATCTATGAATCCTTCCTTTTCTAGTTTCCAATAGTCTGTAAAGTCTAGAATCCAACAACTCAGACTCTAAAACAGGTGTCAAACTCATTTTAGTTCAGGGGCCACATTCACCTCAATTTCGTCTCAAACAGGCCGGACCAGTAAAATAATAACCTATAAATCATGACAACTCCAAATGTTTGGGTTTTTTTTAGTGCAAAATAAGTAAAAGTAAAGTATAAAACTATCCTTTCATAAAAAAAAAAAAAAAATGTGAATAACCTGAACATCCATGAAGAACCTGAAATTTATTGAGGAAAAATCAGTGTAATTTTAACAACATTATGCCTCAGCAAGATGTTTTCATTAAGCTAAAGTTATTTATCAAGTTATATTTATCTATATCTACTCAGAATGGCTGGTTTAACCTGTTAGCGATACACACAGTCTATACTAATGTGATCAGAAGAACATCAACTAAAAGCTCAACAAAGCCAATTGTCAGAAAACACAACACAACTCAAACAAGTACTTAAATGGACAGATATTTAAAACAACCTAACAGTCTGAGACCAATGTATGTGGTGAATAACTGAATAAAACAGACAAAGTTAGCAGCGCTAAGCAGATCCAACAGTACACGGATTATTACTCTGCTGATAAAACTCACTGATTGACACAAAGAACAAAATTAAAGAACTTTTTCTCATCTTTGCTGTTTTCTCACCATAACTTGGTTTTATATGAATGATGCGTCTGCTAAAGGCTAATCCATTGTTTTGTGTCATATTGAAATGATTCAGACTGGAAACAAATGGCCCAGAGTTCAACAGGTTAACTGTTCTAGATCAGATTACAGGGTTCCTGCGGGGTCTTAAAAAGTCTTAAAACTCTTGAATTTACAAATCTGTATTTAATACCTTTTAAAAGGTATTAAATTTGAAGTTAAGTTTCCATAAATTTGTTTTCTGTATTGTGTTTAAATGTCCAAACTGCAAAGTAAGTAGTGTTAGTCGACTCAGTTCCAACCTGACAATTTATGTTGAAATTAGGAACCAGTTATCGCTAAATTTGCAGCCCCCAGTGAGAAAAGACTCTGAACATTTAGTTCTGTGTACAGTATCTATGTAATATTCAATCTCTGATGATGTAAATAAATACATTTTCCTAAATTCTAAGAGTCACAAATTTTTGCCAGTATGTCCATGAAATGGGTTTTAAATTCTGTTCTAAGTACGTCTTAAAAAGGTCTGGAAAAGTCTTAAATTGAACTTAATGAAACCTGTAGGAGCTCTGCATTATAGGCCTTGAAATATAGTAAAATGCCAGTTAAAATGACCAAGAATGTTCATTTATTCACTCATTCTTGTAATTCATAGATTTAATAATAATATCCCAACAGCTTTTCATTTGTAAAAACTATGTCCTTAGATAAAAACATATTAAACACTGGTCTGAATGATAACATTTATGTATAATAAATAATAAATGTTTGAGTTTGAGATGCGACTGTAACTCATACGCCTGGTTGTTGCAGAGCTGTGTTTTCCTGCGTTTTGTGCTGCCTGTTAATGCATCTGTGTTTGACCCGGCAGTCGGACTGTCAGATCCGCCTCCAGTCTCAGGTTGCCCCCGCCCACATGGACGAGTATCTGAGCGCCGTCCACATGCATCCGCAGGCCTCGTCACAGCTCAACAAGTTCCGGATGTACCTGAGCGTGGCTCGGCAACTCGACTACAGCATCTCTGATGAGGTGACGAAGGTGAGACGCGACGGGATGAGGTCGGACCAGAACCGGCTCCGCATGAGTCATCAGCGTGTTTGTAAAGATCTGCATTAGACTCTTTAAACCAGGCCTTCCGTGTTAATATAAGGAACTTGTAAATAACTGTAGTATTTTTATTCTGTGCATCTTTATCTTTCTATTCCACTACATCTCAACAGCAGATATTATACATTTTAGAGTGAGCCTGTTTACGTGACCATAACAATCCCATAACTGGCAGTAATCAGATAATTATAATAATCAGATTTGACGTGTTTACATGCACTTCAGAAATGCAACAAAAAAAAAAAAAAACAGTTTAGATGTTTCTCAATTATGATTCACCAGAAACTCACGCAGTTTGATACATGACAGTGGCTGGAGATGCTTGTTTTATGTTCATTTAATGATATATTTTGCTGAAAAAGTATTCTGTTTTGATATAATAACCTTTGAATGAACTTTTTCTAACGAACATCTGCCTGATCAGTGAATTAAATCCAATCCATCTTTATTTGTAAAGCACTTTAAAACAACCGCAGTGGACCGAAGTGCTGTACAGAAGAATAAATAAAACCAAAATAAAAGAATTAAAATACAAGAATAGATTAAATGTAGGAAAATACCTGAAAAATCCAAAGGATAATATATAAACATAAAATAAACCTGAGATAATCCTATACAGTATAAATTATAAGGAAGATTGTATAATTCTAAATTACAGCCAAATGAATATTGTATTTATAATTATATTTAGCGCATATGAAGTGGACAATGATGTAGAATTATTTATATATATATGATAATTAATATATTGATTTTGACACAAATACATGTTGTATTAATGTAGATGGATGTTATGTGTGTATTGTAATAAAGGGGTGGGGTTAATTGTTTACTTCCTTCCTTTTCACATAAATATAAATAAGGCTAAAAATAGTGTTAGAGGTGTCTGGCCAAACATGTGACTCGGGTAATTATGCTTCGAAGGTAACGAAAGTTCTCTCTGGGTCATTTTACATGAATTCACTTTGGGCTTTTGTTGGTGGTGGTTTTGTGCTTTTTGTATGTGGAAAATAAAACATTCATTCATTCCTTCAGTCAACATAAATGCTGATGAATCACTCAGTAAAGGTTAAATGTACAGAATAATTCGTTTGGATGTCGACATAAACGTCGTTCTAGGTCTTTAAAGGGTTAAATTTGACTGGTTTTCCTTCCATCCTTTAACCTTAGTAAGGTCTTGATGCTGAGCTTCGACCCGCAGACGTACATTTTCAGTATTTCCGGTCTTTCCTCCAGTTGGGGTTCTGACCATCTCTGCTTCTTCTCCCTCCAGTCGGTTGAGGATGACTTCGTCGACATGAGGAAGGACGACCCTCAGAGCGTCTCGGCTGAGGACTTCCACAGGCTGCTGGTCGTGGCGAGGTGAGCGGTGACGCTTTTAGCTTGAACTCACCGACCGACGGGCCGTGACATGTTACGAAGGCGCTGCGACTGGCACCTGTTCTGACGAAACTACTGATCGGATTCATTTCAAATTTTATATGCATCTTCCTCAGGACGATGTCTATAAAATGTATTCACACTGTTGAGACAGTATGATTTTTGTAATTTCTATGAATTTTTTAAATATTTAAAATGTTCCTTTCCTTCTAATGGTCCATAACATGTAAATGGTTACAGATATCAATATAGGAAGCACTGAGCACTGATAGGAGGTCATATATGGGCTTTAATTTGGCTCCGTGACCTTGAAGGGTCAAACTCAAGGTCACCAGTGTCTACATTCCAACAGTCTTCTCCAAAACTACTGGTCGGATTCATTCCAGATGTTATATGTTGCTTCCTTGGGACAATATTTACAAAGTTTTAACAAATTTGGATTTTTGGATGAATTTTTAAAATATTAAAAATGTTCCTTTCCTTCTAATGCTGCATATTCTGATGGTTTAGAACATGTAAATAGTCACAGATATCAGTCTAGTTCCTATTGGTCACTGATAGAAGTCATATATGGACTGTGATTGGATGAGTTGAGTTCTCCTCCAGTGAAAGTCCCGCCCACTTCTATAGTTAGATTGATCTGCATCAGAACCACAGGACTGGAACATAGAGACAGAACCTGACACATTCAACTTGTTACTGATTCTGGATAAAACATGACGCTGACGTACAGGGACGTTGGTTCTGTTTTTCCGGGGCTGGAAACTAACGCTTCCAAGTCCTCGTGTTAAACAGTCATCACGACAAACAATGAAACGTCAGATTTTACGTCACAGGTGGAATGTCTCTGACTCGACTCTGCAGCAGAAACGTGCATTGAATCTGAACTTCTGTCTGTCCGTCTGTCCTCAGGCTGCTGTCTCTGAGCCTCGGACAGACGTCTCTGTCCACAGACACCTGGACCAGAGCCAAACACCTGGACGCGCTGAGGACGAGTCGCATGGAGCAGCACAAGTGTGTCAACGGGAACGAGCCGTAACCAGATGTTTTGGGGGTTTTTTTCCTTCTTTTTGATACCGAAAGAATTTGTAATAAATCTGTTTTTCATTTGCCAAATAGTTCATGTGGTGTTTAACTTTATTCTGGTGCAGGTTAAGTTTAGATACACTGTATTTACACAGAAGTGACTGTTTACAGGCACAAAATGTTCCACTTAGTCAGATTAAGACAGTATTCCTATTCAGATGTTTACATGGTGACTCAAATGGACAGTGAAGCGGAAAAATAGTCGTCTTTACTAAAAATACAAGGACTAAATGTTTAAAGAGGATGTTAATGTGCATAATGTGTTTAAACAAACTGCCAAAATAAAATAAAGCACCGCTGGTTAAGAGTCATATTTGGAATTTTTGATGAACAAACGGGAAACGACAATTTTCAGAAAATACAGAACTCTCATTAACTTAGAATTCTAATATTCTTCTATATTTGCGTCTAAATAAAAACTACTTTTTCAGAGTTTTCTAGACTTGTTCCTCCACGTGAATTTATCCTTTTTGTTACTGATTCTCCGTCATGTTTCTCGTTTAATCAGTAGTTCATGGATTTTCTGTCGAGCGTTCATCTCCACTAGAGATGATCTGTCCAAATCCAGCCGATTGAAAATATTCCAACTAGAAATAGACGATTAATCAGCTGACATTTTATTAACAAGTTGACGCAGATAGTGGTGATGAGTAATGGCTAGTGGTTTCTAAAGTGATGGAAGAGAAAAAAATAAATAGAAAATCACTCCCACCTACATTTATAGTAGTTTGTTGATGTATTATTTTCAGTTTAACAGCTACATGGAGCCTGAGAAAGTAAGTAATAGATAAAATGTAGGTAATTTCAGACATGTTTTTGTGAAGATGCAGCGGCCAACTAACTTGCAATTCACTTCCTTTATATCGGCCTTAAAAATCCAATATCTGTCAAACTTTAGTGCTTTTTTTAATCATATTTTAATTATAATTTGAGTTGGCAAGAAAAAAAAGTTAATTATATGGAATTATTGAGAAAGGACAAAAAGAAAATGAAATACCCACAAGCAAAAATGCAAAGAAAAAAGGGAAAATAATATAAAACTATAAATCCCAATGAAATAGTCTCTAAATTTTAGGCTAAAATGACATAAATTCGAGTTAGAGCTTAAAACTCCAAATAATCCTCTTAAAATCAGTATATCAGTGAATGCAGCTACTTTTTACGTACGTTTTCTCATTTTGTTTGTTCTGGTTTGATACAAAGTGGATTCATGGATCAATATTGTGAAAATATTTAGGAATTTGCTAAAAAAAAAAATAAAAAAAATAGACAATGGGGTAATTAGGCACTTACCTGAGGTCAAATGAACATCTATTTCAGGCTAGTTTTAAAGAGGCTGAATCATATGTATTACGTTTATTAGATATTTTTGGGGCTTTTTCACCTTTTATTAGAAACTGGAGAGATTGGAATTCATCGTATTGAATGAAACAAATGTGACGAAAAGCAGATGTCCTGAATGTTGTAACACGGTAAATTTAAGGAGTCGGCAGGTTGTTTTGTGCTTATGATGACGGTTGTGTCTATATTTAATGATGTTTGTGGGTCTGACGCTGACAGAATGGGATAGTTATGTAATTTGTGTGTTTAAAGAACAGCAGGGGCTCTTGTTTATTGTTATGTTGGCGTTGCCTCCATCTAAAACCAGCGGAGCGTTAATGTGCACATAAACATAGTGTTTAATGGTTTTATACTTTAACATCTCAGTGTCTGTAACTGTGCCTTAATCCACACCAGCTGTTTCTGCGGCTCAGATTGTACAGTTTATCTACAAAGAAAGTGTTTTTACTCAAATATGTAAATGACAAAGGGACCCAAGATTATTCCCTGTGGTGCTTTTTTTTTTTTTCTCTTCCATTTCAGTCATTATTTGCTGTATTTGACCAATTAATCTGTCATGAAAAAGAACAGAAAAGAGCCCCGTGGTGGTTTTTTGTAACCGATTTGACAATAAACCTCATTCAACGCTTGTTCTTTTTACATACTTTTTATTCAAATGGAATTATCTTCCTAGACAAAAAGTGTACAGTGCACTTTGTTATCAAGTAACACACCCAAAGAGGATAAGAATAAATAGGATACTTTAATATACAATACAATCTCAGTACACCGTGGAAAAAGATGACACCAGTCACTTGGTAGAGAGGAAAATCCATGATCGAAATGTGCTTGAACAGTGCAAATAAAATGCTTCGAGACCCTGAAGTCACATGATAGTCAGGTCTGAACGGGAGGAGGATGACGACGAACGATGAAGAGGTGGATGAAAAAGCACTTTGTGTAAAAACAAAAAGGGAAAAAAAAAAAAAAAAAAGGAGGAAACATCTCACCCAGCGGATACGGGATCAAATAGAACGGCGTTTTCATATTGCATATAAAATAAAACCAGACGGAGACACTCGAGAATTTACTCTGTATCAGGAATGTTGAGGATTTCTGTTCGTTTTTTCACTTTACGCAGCCACTTCAGGACAGATTTTCTGCTCTATGTGCGAGAACTGCTTCAGTGTTTATACAGGAAATTAAAAAAAAAAAGAAAACACACACACACACACATTTTACCCTCTGCAGTAAAACGTACAGATCACCTTAAAGCTTTGGCAGCATCACGCACTATCAGCAGGTTCAACAACAGAAAAATACAGCAGCCGAGGCTACAGCTGATCTAATAACAGTTAGTCCCAAGAAATAAACAAGTGTCCCACGTCTTATCTGCTGGTGAGCAAACTGAACGCAGCACACAGGCTAAAAATAAAACACGCAACACGGAATATATGACCCTTTATCATGGGATATTTCAACTCCAGGCAGATCAGATCATTATTCAACTGGACGGGCCTCCATCGCTGCGTTACGGACCTCGGGGCAATGCAGCATGAGGGAAAATGGGGACAAGAGGTTTAAAGGAGCGTGGATGTACGAAGGAGTGTAGGAAACAAAACGAGGATTAAAGAAAAATATCTGATATTAGAAGAATAAAGTCATAAAATCTGGAGTGAAACGGTCAAACCGCAAGAAAAACTGAAAAAAAAGTCATATTTTCATGAGGAAAAAGACTCAATGTAATGGCAGTTGTCAAAAATCCCACCTGACCCAAACGCAGCCCGAGAGAAAATAAAGCCTAATATTTTAAGACTAAAGTTGCAATCTTTTAAGACGACTGGAGTATTTTTTAGACTAACTGCATAATATTTCAGGGGAAATATCAAAATAGTACAATGATAAAGTAGTATTAGTGAAAAGTCATGATATTAAGACAAAAAGTTGTATTTTTCTAACAAAGAAAAAGGTTTAGTATCACCAGTTTTCAAAGTTCCCAGCTGAATAAACGCAGCGTCGTAAGAGAAAAAATAAGGTAAAAATATTTATGGAAGCTGAATAAGAATATAAGAAAGACATAAAATTAAAAGAAAAGTGTATTCACAAGGAAAAAAGGTTCACTACTATGGCAGCTGTAAAAATTCCAAGCTGAACCAAATGCAGCAAACTAAGGAAAAAAAGGAGGAAAATAAAGTTGAGAATAATCTGAAAAATATGAGAATAAAGTATGTGTGTGTGTGTGTGTGTGTATGTATGTATATATATATATATATATACACACACACACACATATATATAATTCTTTAATAAAAAAAAAAAAAAAGACAGAATAAAAGACTAAATCTACTAAAATAAGACTAGGTTGTATTTTTTTTAAGAGGAAGAACACATGAGCTGAAACAAACACTCCGATCTGAAAAAAGTCAAAATATTTCAAGAACAGAAAAATAGTATGTCATAATGTAATAATAATAAAAGAAAAGGCTGCATTTTTAATCAGAAAAAAAAGTCTAAATATTGCAAGTTACCAAAACACAAATGCAGCAGACTGAGAAAAAGTCATAATTGTAAGAAGAAAGTTGTAATAGTTTGAGAAAAACAGCTGTAATATTTAAAAAAAAAAAAAAAAACATTGGATTTTTCATAAGGAAAAAGCAACTGTATAAACCAAATGCAGCAGTCTGACAGAAAGACGTCTGTATTTAGTCATAAAATTCAGAGAAAACGTAAGTCAGAAAATTTGAAGATAAACTTGATATTTTGAGGCAAAAGTCATAAAACGATAGAAGTTTAAAGATAATTTACAAGAAAAACATATTTCAGGGTGAAAGTCCAAAGTAACCCATTATGAAACCAAACGTATAGTTTTAATGAAGAAAAAGAATAAATATGAAGCGAGTTGTCAAAATTCCCAGTTGAACCCAAACGCAGCAGTAAGAGTTGTTTACTTTTACCTTTTACTAATAAAACTAGTCTTACTAATGACATATACTCTTTAACCCACAGACTTATGGTTCCATATTTCTCATAATTTCGACTAATGAACGTCAAACATAAAAAACACAACTTTATTCTTTTAATATTGTGAATTTATCTGAATATTGACTTTTTTTTCTCATAATACATTTTTACTCGCAATATCCAAATTTTCCCCAAAAACTGAGTAGACCTCTAATATTCTTTTTCTATATTTATTTAATTCTATTTCATATAATTACATTTATTTAATAGTCTCCTTATTCTTTTAAAAATACATTTTCTGTTGAATTCTTACGACTTTATTCTTGTAATATCAGATTTTTCCCCTCAGACGACACAGACCAGCAGCAGCTTCAGTCACACATTCCACCCATGACCGAGTTGAACCCTGCCCTTGTCCTTCGTCTTTCTGCCGCCGACGGAGTGAAATATCCCAGGATGAACCTGATGACATACCGTAACCCTGAACGAGATCTTTTACACAGTACAGCGAATGTAACATGTATGAACGGACTTAAAAAGGTAGATTTTGCCATAAATACCTGATATACATAATCCCACATCGTTCCCTGTTTAAGGCAAATATGCTTTGAGTTTGGGGAGTGCATAACGCATCAGTGTTTCTAATCGTCGAATGGGTGCGATTGCATATACGTCTACTATATGCTACTCTCCACGCCTTGCAACATGCAACGTCGAAGGTCAAACGCTGGCTGAAAACAAACCCTCATGATTAGAACCCTAACAACCATTAGCGGAGGAGTTATCTTAACGCATTAATCTAACAAAACCAACCAGTCGTCTCCTGGTTCCTCGTGATTTCTAATGACAGCGCTTTCGGAATATAATGCCACCCTACCACCGATACAAAAGCTGAAGGGAAGGCTCTACTCAGGGAACAGATAATAAACATACAATACTCACTGTACATATCGACAACCAGAATACTCTTACTAAGCTCCTGTGTAGTAATAACTTCTAGACTGTTATATCTTCTATGTTACACTTGACAACATTGATATTACATAGAATAACTACGTACAGTATGTCGCCTTAGCTATACAAAGGGTAATATTCAATATGGAGTAGTTTCCCTCTGTGGGGGGGGTGTTATAGAGGAGATTTGGTCGGATCCTACAACACCTGGTCTATTATCACAAACGCCAATAAGTGACCTGCACATACGGGATGACGTACAGTACATGGTAGATCCTGGTTGGTCGCTCACATGCAGCTGATGTTCGTCGACCGTTACTGTCGACCTCAGGTGCGAGCGCGGCGGCCGTTCGAGGATAACGGCGACATGTTTACATGCACAGGAATATGCTGCAAACCCACTGTGGAAAAACAGGACCGGGTCCCGTTTGTTTCTTTCATAGCAAGAAACCGTGTCAGTAGAAATCTGTACCATAAACTACAAGTTTTCACCGACACACGGATTAGAAATATTTTGTAGTTTTGTTTTTTTTTTTAAATGGAGTATGTGACACGTTGTTACCTCAAAGCTATTCCACCAGTTTTCATGAAGCGTCACAGAGCGTGGGCTGACCTCAAACCAAGGAGGCAGGAAAATGATAATTATTAGTGTTTATCCAGTCGAGCGGTGGCAGGATTCTTCCCTTTATCTGTGTTTTAATGTTTTAATAGTCCTGTAGCGACAACCTGACAATAGCAAGAATCAAAGAAGACTCGCATCTAGTTATATATAGTTTCTTTTTTCAGCGATTTGGTCATTTTAGTTTTGTTGTTCCACCAAAGCGTCTTCTCTCCTGACACTATTTTGCAGAATATCTGTTGTTTCCTCCTCGTCTAATTTGTTTAAAGAACTGGAAAAACCACCCAGAGAACTTTAACAGCTCCTGGGTGGAGCTAATTAAGTGAGAAACTCGAACAGTTTAGGAGAGCATTGGCTAATGTTGGAAGTTGAAGCTAATTAGCCACGTTAGGGTTTCGTTTTGATCATCGGTCAAAGAGCTGAGGCAGAATCTTCCCCTTTTAGTTACATCATCTTTGGTTAAATTCACCGCCGGCGCCAACTGAAGCAGAGGATGAAAACATGGGTCATAATTTGTGATCTACTAGCTCCCTATGTTGGAACGGATCTTTTACGTTATCGTGTCATCGGATCTGGTAACAGCCTGTACTCAGATTTCCACACAGAGGACCTGGATCTGATTTTCCACAGAAGCCTTACTCTCAAACTGGAGTTCTACGTCTCCCTTGTTTTCTACCCTGTACATTGTAAGCTCCACTGAGCTCAGAACCACCGACTAAGGGCTCAATCCCAGCACATTAGCATCACCTAAGCACAGAACACATGCAAATGTCACACACTGCACCTTTAACATTTCGTATATACCATTTATATAGTCATTCTAAAGTTCTGTTTCACGTACATTAAAAATCTAACGTCACCATTATTGCAATTTCCAAATTTCCCCACCTCTCAGGACAAAGGGATGTGAGCTGAACGTCTGATAAGGACCAGAGCCTCAGACCTCCACGTCCCTGTTGTCTGTTGTCATGTGCATGTAAACATGGTCACGGTCTCACCAGGCTTGAATATATATATATATATATATATATATATATCTGTAGACTCTGTACATCATTCACATGGGAAATTTCAACTAAAGGGTAAATTTAAGAGCGCGTTACTTGGCCGAGTAGTGACGCCATGTGCAAGCTTTTGCTACTGCTACCGTACTGGACGTTTCTACACGGTTTATGACTACAAAATCCTGCTACAAGGAAAGCACTAGATCTGAATGATCCTGGTCTGGCACTGTGTAAACATTGCCTTCAGCTCGCTCTCCTGGGCCTCGTTGACGGCGTCCGGTTCCGGGCTCTTCTGGACCTTCGCCACAGCAAAGTTGATGCCCTGGGTGAGTCCTGCCTGGGTGAGGCTGGCCACCTGGACCATGGAGCTCTTGATCTTGGCAAAGGGGGACACCACTCGGCTGCCGTTGCTGTCGGCGGGCGAGGGGCCCAGGCTGCCCTCCAGCTGCGAGGACAGGCTCTTCTGAGAGCCTCCGGACACCGCGGAGCTGGGTTTCTGGACAGTGAGGAGGCTGGAAGTGGAGGTAGTGGATTGGACGTCGAGCTGCGATGGCCTGGGGAGCTGCGGCAGCTCCTCCTGTTGATGCTGGGAGCCGGCGTGTTTGTCAGAGTCTGCCGGGGTCTTGTTTGGCGCCTGTACCGCGGGGTTGGGCGGGGGTACGGCGGCCAGTGGTCGCTCTCCAAACACCTCGACCGGGTGAGTTTGTGCGTCCTGGACAAACTGGTGGCAGTAAGCGTCGATGGGTGTACCAAAGTCAATCAGAATGGCCTCTTCAGCCACGGAGGCGGCCCCGGGGGATTTGTCGTCGTTTACTTGGGCACAGATCTCCTGCTTCCCGTCGCAGCCCGTGACCCGGATGACGGACGGGATGTTTAACTCCACGCTGCCGATGGACTGGGAGCGGCTTCCCAGTCGAGGGTTTGATGCTACGATCCCGCAGCTGGGCAGCACATAGTCCACGTTTTCCAAGGACCCGGAGCAGGGGTGTTCGGGGTCCGAATTATAAGAGTCAGAGTCCGAGGAGATTCCCGAGTGCTCGTCACCCATGTCTTTGAGCCCTCCGGCGTTGGGGTTTCCATCCGACGTCTCCAGGCTGCTGTCGGACTTCCACAGGTTGACGTGCATAGTCGGTTTCAGAAAATTCACTTTCACATCGGGCTTGGAGAAGTTGCCCAGTTTCCCGAGCGGCTTAAAAGGCCCGATGTTGACGTTGGTCTTGGTCTGTTTCACCTTCTGGTTGAGGGAGGAGAATTTGTTGAGAAGGAAGCTTTTACCTTGTGCCAGACCAGAACTACCCTGGACCTGGTCTGCTGGTTTGTTCTGGATCCCCATAATATCCTCATGAGGTTTACTCTGCCGCCTGCAACACACAGAGGAGAAAATGTAGTCGCACAGATCTCCTATCATGGAATCAAAACTAAAAATACAAAACGTGACGACATGGAATTTTGCATTTCAGATCTGTTCTGCAAGTATATGAGTTTTTCATGTGTTCATTAGAGAACTGTGCTGGATTCCTGGGTCAATAAAGTGAACTGAATTGAGTGGTTTATCCGGATGTGATCTGACAAACCAGTGGACGTTGATGACCTTCAACAGTATCTAAATGATCGACTACATCCCAGTGATGACTGAACAGTTGGGCCTGAAATGCTCCTCCATAGAATGACTCACATTTTTTATTGTCCTTATTAGGTTGACTTAATCATTTCTAAATTAAATGAAAAGTCTGATCAAAATCCAATGTTTTGGAACACTAAAAGAAACATTTGGTTTAAATTCATTGCTTTTAATTTGTCTGTGTCTGAAAAAATTCATCAACATAGTTTATTTAATTTAACTGTAATGTGTGCTGCTGCTCTTTGGTTAAGAAAAGAAAAGAAAAGAAAAGAAAAGAAAAAAGGAGAAAAATATGAGATAAAGGAGAAAACAGAAAAGGAAAAAGAAAATAAAAAAGAGAATTGAAAAGAAAAAAGGAGGAAATAAAATATAAAAGATAAGGAAGAAAACAGAAGAGGAAAAAGAAAAGGAGGAAAGAAAAGATGAGAAACTAAAAGAAACGAAAGAGAAAAATTAAAAGAAAAATAAAAGGAGGAAAGAAAAGAAAAAAGGACACAAGAAACTAAAAGAGAAAAAGGAGAAAATTAAATCTAAAAGAAAAGGAAAAGAAAAATGGAGAAAAAAGAGAAAAGAAAAGAAATAGGAGAAAATATAAAAGATAAAGGAGAAAACAGAAGAGAAAAAAGAAAATAAAAGGAGAAAGGAAACTAAGAGAAAAGAAAAAAGAGAAAAGAAAAAGAAGAAAATTAAATATAAAAGAAAAGGAGAAAAAGAGGAAAGAAAAGAAAAAAGGAGAAAAGAAAAAAAAAGAAAGAGAAAAAGGAGCAAATTTAATCTAAAAGAAAAATAAAATCAATCTAAACTAATCCAAACCAAACAAAGCCGCTGTGGTCACCTCTCCAGTTTCTTCTCCACCACCAGCAGGTCCATCCCCGTGGCCTGTTTCGTGATCCGAAGCATCTCTGCGATGCACTGTAGCGTATCTGAGACACACGGTCGTACGTGTTAATGCACGCGTACAGTTTAACAGTACTAAAGCCCTTCAGCGGCTCAGCCCGTTACCTTTCCCATCATCCTCTGGGTTCCGGGTGGCTGCTCTCAGGGTGTGGAAATACCCACTGGTGTCTTCGTTCCTGTAATGCAGCCGCATGCAGCAGTACTTGGGCCTCCCGAACAGCGTCGGCTCTGGACCTAAAAACACACACACAAAAAAAAAAAACAAAAAAAAAAAACAAAAAGAGACAACTTCCATTTTTAGTGACGTGCTTTCCTCACATGAATCACACGCAGTGAAGATACTGCTGAAAGGTTACTGAGAAACTGTTAAGCACATTTTTGGGAAGTGTTGGTGAGTCAGCGAGATGTGATGTGAAAACCTTTACTTCTGCTTTGAGTCCCACTGCAGACTTACCGATCTCAATCTTCTCCAAACCCTCCAGGTTCAGGCGCTGGTACTGGTTGACCTTATCTGCTTCTTCATCATAGCTACAAACAAACAAACAAACATAAACATGAGTGGATCCATGAGAATATCTGCAGCGGAATGTTGGATGTATTTAAGCGGGGACTCACTAAGCGATGTAATAAGCCTTATCCGACAGAAGCAGCAACACGTCCACGTCTTTGTTGTTTGCGTCGATGAGACTGGAACGAAATCAGAGAAAAATCAATAATTCAATTAAAAGTTGATTTCATCCGGTAACAAGGTCAGGTGCAGCATCTTTACTTTTTTTGCAAAGTATGTCTATGTGGAAAAGTTCAAATAAAATATACAATTTTTTTTTTTAAAGTTGATTTCATGCATATATTCTAATGATCTAATGTTCTAGTGTGTGAGATGACACTAAATATCACACAATTAATAAAATCAGCCCAAATTCAACCTTTAAGTGAATGTGAAGGAGCTGAAAACATTTATTAATTAATCAATGTTCATTATCCATTCATAAATCTGAGTCGTCGTGTTGCGATTCCAGCTCAGAGTCATTTTTATTCCAGATTTTCACAGTTAAATGAATAAACCCCTCATCATACATACATTTTATTTCATGGAAAAATTAACAAAACACTGTGATCGAGATGAAACAGTTATTAAGTTAATGTTTGCTCTTTTTTGTCCAAGTTGGTGGCTGTCCTGGTTCAGTTTTATTGGTTATGTTGCATATTTACCGTTAAGTTTTTATTTAGTTTATTTTATTATTTGGTACACTGTGTTGATTTTGTGATCATTTTGTTCATTATTCTGTATACTTTATTTTGTTCTTTTTACCGATTACTTTAATTTTTGTGAATTATTCTGCTTATCTCTTACCTATGTTATTCTCTACATTAAATACTTTAGATTTTTTTGTATTACTCTGTTACTTTCTTCATTTTTTCTTAACCATTAAATTTCCCCATAGTGGGATCAATTTAAAAAAAATCCATAAATCTATCTAATCTAATTTACTTTAATTTTCGGTTCATTTGTTTTATTTTAAATGTGTTATTCATTTTGTTATTATTTTGTTCATTATTATGTTTATACTTTTTAATAATTTTGATGGTTTCATTGAGTTTTTTGTTCATTTTTGTACATTTAATGCTTATTCTTCATGCTGGCTTTAACAACATTAACACAAAATGAACAAAATACACTCAATGTGGATTATTTTGATTTATTCTCATCAAGAAGTGGAGCCGAGTCATACATTGTAGACACCAGGAGCCAAAATGTGCTTTGTCTTTTCAGTAAATAAATCACTGATATACTTTTTCTTCATCTTCTGATTCTAAATTTTTCACAAAGTTTAGACATTTTATAATTTAAACAAATGAAAGACTGCCCTATTTGTTTAATTTTAATCTTGGTTTTTTTTTTTTAGCTCCCTTTTCCCTCTCCCTGAAAAGGCCCTGCCACAGTTGTAAATAAGAATGTTTTCTTAATCTCTTGCCTGGTTAAATAAATGTTAAATAAGAAAAATAAAAATAGAAAACAGTCAACAGACTAATCACTAATTAAATCCGCCCTAATGTAACATCCTAAACCGTTGTCCACTCACCTCATGTCACAGTTGATGAGCGCCCAGCCTCCATGGAACTTCTCGTCTTCTGGCAGTAGAAGCTGCATGTACGTCTGCAGCAGGAGGCTGACCTGCTCCTGAGCTCCTCTCTGACTCTCCTTCTCCTTCTCCTCATGCTCCTTCTCTTTACTGAAGATGGAGTAGAGGTCCTCCGTCACCGGCAAACCCATCATGAGGTCTGCAGAGAGAAACGGGAAGGGGTTTTACAGTAAAAAGTGAGTCTGGGCAGAGGCGCCTACGTCTCAACCTGGGCTCCAGATACGATACATGGACAAAAGTATGTGGACACGTTGAATTCAGGTGTTTCTTTTCTAACAGGGGTCTGGGATAGAAAACAATAATGACAGAATAGAGTTTTATATTGGGATAAATATCATTGCATTGCATATAATATTGCTGTTTATAAACGATATGAATAAAAGTATTGGGATGCATCATTTCTACAGCTGTAAGATGTCCTATTCATGCTACTTTGAGATAAAAACATCAAGGTTTAATGGGAGATTTTTCTTCTTAAATGAGATGTGAAGAAAGTAGATGGTTAGTTGTGCGAGAAAATTATTTACAGTCAGAGCAGGAAAAATATTTTAGAAATTTAGAGGTAGAACATTTAAAATCATAGTCATGGATTTAAAAAAAATAAAATAAAATCAATGCTGAGAGAAGTTAAGTAAAAACCATCTCTAAGGCGTTTTGGAAGCAAAGATAACAATTTAAACCAAACTAACCAATGCAATACAATGATATTTATACCAATATAAATCTATATGATGACATTAATCATTTTTGTTTTGTATCCCACACCTGTTAGAAAACAAACACCTGAACTCAACATGTCCACATACTTTTGTCCATATAGTGCATCAGTATCTGAAAGTTTCTTACCAATGACTGCTTGTCTGTAAGCGTCTCTAAAGCGGTTCAGGTAGTAGCGGTTGGCAGAGTTCACCCCGTCCTTCATGACTCCTGCCAGTTTCCTCTCCCCCGTCCTGGTGAAGTCTCCCTAAAACAACAAACCAAACGGTGTGAAACAGGTGCGACAACCCAGGGTGAATCCAGGTCGTACAGTCGTAGATGTGGCCTTACCTTGAGCGCTGCTGTGCCGGCGTATTGTCTGCTGATAGTGTCTCCGTTGTTCGCCCACATGATCTGATAAATCCTGTAACATTTGAGAGGCAGAGGCTGCTCTGGAGGCATCACACCCAGCTTCTTCAGCTGTAGGAAGGAAATAAAACCACATAAACAGGCTTGTGGTCACAGCTAGGAATGAGTTTACACGTAGAAAATATTCCCTTTTTTTATTTATCCTAAAAACAAACCAAAAACATCTAAATGCAGGTGTAATAAAGCCAAATTTCTGACTTTTCAAGGCGTCTTTGGTCAAATTTCATTCCTTCCACTCACATAAATAACAGTCCAACGGGCCTCATAGTTATTGGATTCAACCAGTCTGGCCCATAACACCTAATTACACATATGACTAGTTCTGTACAAAGATTTACAAAGAAAATATAACAATATCATTTACTGTATCTGTGGGATTTCTAAGATCCTTCAGTGTCAGATTTAAGGATTAATTACAAATTTTAAGGAGAATTAAGGCCTTGATTTCGAACAACTTCAAGACTTTTTTTTAAGGATCCATAAACAAACCGTTCACATGACTAGTGACAGTTCGTCCTCCACTCATATTCCTTGTAACATGCATCCGTTTATTCAATGTTTTCCATTGTGTGAACTCAGCCTCCCTCCATCTGCCCTTTAAAAAATTTCTTAAAGGTCATTTTTTTTCAATAAAAATGATATCCGCTGCCTTTAAGTGTGTGAATGTGAGAGTGAATGACTAATGGATCGATAATGTAAAGCGCTTTAGGTGCCTTGAAAAGCGCTATAGAAATCTAATCCATTACTATTATTATTATTATTATGTTTTCCTCCTTCCTCGTGTTTCCATCTGTAAACCTGCTGATCGTAAACAAAGGACATGTGTGTCAACCTGCATTAAAACCCCCATTTTCCACATTTTTCTGGACTGCATACATGTCTATATGACCCTCATACTATTGAATCACCATCAACAGCTTATCCCACATGCTCAATTTGGAAAAAGGCTTAAATCTGAATATCTAAACACTTTATACTATTTACATGACACCTGTCCAATTCTGAATAATATCACAATAATAGAATAATAACAGAATATTTGTGTAGACTGTGTAGATCTCATGATTGTTTGGCTCAATTTCTATTACCTTAAAAACTCCAAATTGTTCCAAATATCTTAACAACAGTATCCAGTGTGTTTCCTGTAAAACATTTGCCACTGTTTGCATTTTAATGTGCGCCAAATGTGTATTCTCAGTATGTTTGAGCTCTGATGAACAAATAAACGCAGATGCCAGTATAATCTGATGTACAAACGCAGTAAGCTCACGACAAACTAACAGATTCATAGGCTTCATTTTATAAAAATCACATAAATACACTAGTAGTAGATGGATTTAGAGGAAGTTAGCGATGACAAATATCAGAATTAATATTTGCAGTAAATTGAACAACAGACAGACATAAATGTACTTGAATGAAGGAACAATATCCACCTCCACGTCCTTCACTGTTCAATGGGTTTAACCACAGTACAGTTTAATATCACACACACTACAGACTATCATCTGACCCATTATCTATATGTCCTTGTGCTGAAGTAACTCTACGTTTGATAAGAAACAGTGTCGGTCTGAAAAGCCTTGTTTACACTTCCAGGTTTTAGACATATCCAGGTATTAAGATATTAGAAAAAGGAACACATTAAATGCAACTAACAAAAAGTGGTGTAAAGTGTATTTATTGTGAGTATATGCTCTGGCTGTTTTATGTTAAAGTGCCTTTTGCATATCTCAACACTGATGTCAGATCCAGAATGACGGAGGAGCTGAAGAGAATCCGAGCTGCCACGCCCTCATACAGTACAGTGGTGGAAAAAAGTTTTTATACACCCCATGCATTTGTGAAATATTCCATTAAGAATCACTCTTAAGTCACTGAACTATACCAAGTATTTTTGTTTTTTATAGTATAGATGTCATTGGAAATAAATTCAGTATAAAATCTCTACAATCCAATACACTGGCGTCTTTGGCCGAACGTCACAGATCTTTATTCTAAACACTATAATGATGCTTTAAGACACAGGTGTCAAACAGGCAGCCTGGGGGCCAAAACTGGCCGTCCCAAGGTTCCAATCCGGCCTGCGGCAAAAGTGCAAAAATTACACTGATACTGACAATGAAGGATGTTGACCTTGTTTTAGTTCAGGTTCCACATACAAACCCATATGATCAAAAGTAAAATAATAGCATAATAACCCTTCAACAATAAAATACGGACAATATGAAAATTAAGTCTAATATTAGCCATATTCTTCCTGTTACTAAATGTTTGGTGAATTTGAAGATCCACTCTGATCTATAATAAGCTGACACATAATATTGTAGAAACTGTTCATAGTTTAGTTCCAAATTCCAAAGTTAAAAATGTTAACAATATTATGCCTGTCACCAAAGGTTTGTGTAACATTGTGTGTAATGTGTGTATGTGTATAAATGATGTTGAGGCATAATATTGTTAAAATTGCACTTATTTTTCTTACGAAATTTTTGTTTTTTCAGGTTATTTACATCTTTCTGTTTGGATAGTCTGTAAATGTAAATATTTTTTATAATTTTATGTTTTTTATTGCAATAAAACACAAAGAAACAACTTGGAGTTGTCATTATTTATAGGTTATTATGCTATTATTTTAATGATTCAGCCAACTGGCGATCAAATTAGACTGAATGTGGCCCCTGAATTAAAATGAGTTTGACACCCCTGCTTTAAAGGAGTGATATTTTGCTTTGTTAAATGGAATTCTTCATTTTCCATCCTTTCCCTGTGGTCTCCATAAACTGTAAATGCTCTGCTTGGCTCTGAATTCTTCATTCATTCAACTCCACAGCTCCATCTTCAACCCTATTTCTGAGTAACGACACCAGAAAGGTAGTTTGGAGCGCTGGCCCTTTAAATGCACATGAGCCACTTCAGGCCCCGCCCCCTCCAGATTGTTGACCGTGCTTTCTGTCCCATTCAGCCACTTGTGTTCATTAATACAACCAACAACTGAACATTTTAGGTAATCGACTCAAAGTTTGGACATATTTTCAGTTTTTACTACAACTGCTGCTTCTGACATATAATTATGTCGTACTCAGAGAAATGATCATCAGAAGTCTGGACCTTATATGTGCAAACGTCGTAACGTAACTAGTTATAAAACATAACAATTTAAGCAGGAATTGAAACGGGTTGCAGAAATCCACTCAATTTTTGCCCAAATGAATCTAAAGATAGCTTTGGAGCACCTGGAGGGTTCAAATTCAAACTGTATGAACTATTAGGGTCCAAATACACAAAGAAATGAACCAAAGACTAATAAAAGTGGGTTTAGATAAATATGAGCCCTTTAAGACTTTAGGGACTCACCTGTTGTTCCATCACCACACGAGCAACAGCAGCCTGAACCACGTTGGTCCTGTCAAGACAATCCATACAGTTGACCCTGAAGATTCCCTCCTGTTTGCAGATGACTCCAGCCTGGTCCACCCTGATACAGGACGAGAAAACAAATGAAACCGAGTTGGAAACAAGGGGCTTATTGTTATGTTCTGTCTGACATGACTTACCAGGCCCATTTCATGTCAGTGATGATGTCAGAAATCGCATCCGTCAGTATTTGGACGTTCTCAAACTTCATGCCTCGGCTGAGAAACAGGATAAGACATTTATAAAACATTAAGAGGAAGGGCATCTGAAAGGAAAACTAACACATTTCACTGCAGGGAAAATATGTTTTTGTTCGCTCACCAGTGCTCGTGGAAGTCAAATGACACATATGTGAGGTTTGGATTGTTGTAGAGTAACACTTGCTTCAGATATGCGTCGCCTATCATCTTCTCCCGTCCACCCTGATCGACTAAGTTAATAATGACCTGAGAAAGACGACAGAGTGAGGATAAAACACATCCACAGCTCTCCAAGTCTTGTGTATCACACAAACTATTTCACATACTCCTGTGGACTCTTAACATAATACTACAGTTAAATAACTAAGGCATTTATTAAAGCTAAAGACACTTTCACTGAACCAGACGGCTGAATTGTAAATGGCTGACAATGGCTCCAATTAATTTGTTTCCACTCTATTCAATTCAGTTCTATTCTATTCACACAATATTCCATCTTATACAATTCAATAATAGCAAATAATTAAAATATATAGCATTGCGCAAAAGTCTTATTCCACCTTTAGCTTTGTTGTTTTTCAGGGTTGAAATACATATTTATACATATTTACAGTTGTGCTCATAAGTTTACATACTCCAGCAGAATTTGTGATTTTTTTTTGCCATTTTTTACAGAATATGAATGATAATCCATAAACTGTTCTGTCACTGATGGTTAGTGGTTTGATGAATCCATTTATCATCAAACTAATGTGTTTGCTCTGTTTAAATCCTACTGACAACAGAAACTATCCAAATGACCCTGATCATAAGTTT
>JAPQRP010000009.1:4941982-4960266 GCA_037367295.1 Apogon hyalosoma | reverse complement strand
GATAGATAGATAGATAGATAGATAGATAGATAGATAGATAGATAGATAGATAGATAGATAGATAGATGTACTTTATTTATCCCAAACTATGTAACAGTAGCATGGCACACATTCAAGAATAATATAATATCACAGCAAACATGAGTAAAAAAGAAATATAAGCTGCAGCATAAATTATTAGTATGAAAGATCTGGGTAGAATCTGGATGATAACTGTAATGTATCTGAAAAGAACTGAACTGTAAGGTGCGAAACAAGTTGAAATATTCCAACCGGGAATGTGCAAATGAAATTTAAGTGCAAATGGATTTATGAGCAGAGACCTCAGACAGAGGGGAGTTTATTGTACAGGATTGTGGAATTTGGCAGGAAAGATTTCCTGAACAAGACTTGACTGAAAACAGTAAAGCTTCATTAAATGATTCTTAAACTTATTTGTTGCTTTTCACAGTGATTTTTAGTTATTTGTCTTATAATGACATAATAGAAATAATAATCATAGTAGTTTTATTAATAACAGAATAATACTGGGAAACTGTGAATATTTATTTAAACTTACAATGAAAAAAGAAAGCAGAGGTCGAGCATTGCAGTCCAAAAATAAACATTTAATTATACCATGAACACAGTGAACACTGTAACAATCTGAATGATAACAGTAAATAACTTAAAGCGATTTTAAAGACACTTCAGATACTCACAGAATGGCTTTACTGGGCCAAGAGAATCTTATATACATTATAAAACATGGTGCACATAATCCTCCACATAAGCAAAATAAAGCACATAAAAAAAGTGTAGTTTATGACATTGAAAGCAGCACAAGTATAGACTTTAAACAGAACACATTTAACATATTCAGTATCAATCATCACTTGGAATGATTCAGAACAGGACTTAATGCACATCAACATAAAATACTCATTTACACTGGTTTAAAATCTTCAGTTTCCAGGATTCATGGACCATTTTCACAACATTAGACAAAACGGTTTGTGCAACGTTACCTGAAGCAATAACAAAACATAAACACACAACTCTTTTTTTTTTTTACTGTATATTTAGATTTCATAATTTCTGAACTTCCGCAGCAGATTGGATGGAGAATCCGCAGCCCAACGGAAACGCAGGTGATAGTATTCACCTGAGCAAAAAGAGGCAGTTTAATTATTATAATCAGTAATAATATCACAATAACACTTGTATTATTTATCTGAGGTTTTAACAATTACGAGCAAAAACCATAAGTATTGATAATCTGAGCATCTGTGAACTAATGGGAAGAAAAATAAAAACATTTCACAAAAAAGAAGAGATGGAAGACATGTTACCTGAAGCTGTAGTAGATCTAAAATCTCAATCTCCTGATACTAACCCACATTTGCTGATCATATTAATTCAGTTTTACTAAACATTTAGGATGCATTAAGAACATTTGATTAACATTTTAGAAATACATTTGAAATAATATTTCAGAACTCTAATTTGACTCAGTGATACTCTGAGTCATCCTGTTATCATCATTTTTAACGGGAACAAAAGTAACCAATGACCAGAATTCTGAAAGCATTTTGACATAAACTCACTTGAAGGTGGCGTGGCATCAGTGGAAGGCGTCGTTGCCTCTTCGTGGTCACCGTGGTTGTGATCCTCAGCTGGTGAAGCGTCCTGGGTTTCAGGTTTTGACTCCTCCAGCATTGGTTCCTTCTTGTTTCTCACAGCCCAGTGCATTGACTACAAACAGGAATTCAAACACATCAACACGTTTTCCACATATTATTGAGATGAAAAGACAAAAATGCAGTCAAACATTCACAGACTGTTTTCACAGAGTCGTTCAAGGCCTGCCAGTCGTGGAACGGTATCGCCACTCCGCTTCTTTTCCACAGGTCGTAGTTTTTCCTTTTGCTTTCATTGCATAAAACCTCTTTGGCCTCTTGTAGCTTCTGAAAATCTGCCACTGTGACATGGAGAGACAATCACAGAATATGGATGGTTAAGAAACTCTAATTTATCATTCAGCAACACTTGCTTTTTCGACAGTATGCTATAAAATAGTGAGGAGGTTACATTAAAATGTATCATGTCTGTAACTAAATTAAATACTGGTATGTGTTTGCCTTAAAACAGAAAATACACCACCGTTACCCGCTGTGGGGTTGTCGAGGTGTTTGTCTGGATGACACGCCAAGGCTCGGATCTTGTATTCATTGATGATCTGTTCAGTCTGTAAAGGAAACATAATAAAGTACCTCATTCTTTTATTCTTCAGACCCTAAACACTCAATACAATATAAATTATATCTACAAAATAAAACACATATTGTGCTTATGCTGCCAATGCAGAGAATATAGATTAACTGTACTGTATCACCATGTAAGATGTAGTAATTCATACTTCAGGGGTTGAGATTTAGTTCCCAGACTTGTCTTTTGAAGGATGGACTGAGTTTATCAGACCATTTGGAATAGGTAGGAAGTGTACTGGTTGTATTCAAGGCTGTAACAAATAAATGATTCCCATTCTCAAATATGAATTTTAGGAAATGATGAAAGCAGTGTTTTTCAACGTCCGTGCTGTTCATGTCCTTAAATGTCTCATTTGATCCACATCCAAAAAGATTCAGTTAAGGTCACAGAGGAAGAAAAAACAGAAAATGTTCACGTTAAAGATGTTTTTTTTTCTTCGGAAACAACGTGAAAATCTACTGCACACTGTCTCATTTCTTTTTACTTAATATAACAGTTTGCTTCAGAGTTAATTTTCTCTGAAGCATCAGTCGCATGTCAAGAAATTCTTTAAAAATATTGGGATGACATGTTATTTGTTATGTAATGCTCTGTGTATTCGTCTGTATTATTCATGTGGGCAGAGGTTGAAGGACGCCTCCTCTGACTCATACCCATTCAACGTCAACAGGTTGGTCCGGACTAATACCTGGGGTTCATTCCTCTTTCTTGGTGTAAAATCTGATAAATCCCTTTTGACATTTACTTGTTATTCTGTGTTGTCTTCCATGTTTGTCATGTCAGACTCAGCTTTGTTCAACACGTGCGTTATGACAGATTTCACACGATTGCCTTCCAGCAAATAGTCCCAGCCCTCCCATTCCCCAGAACCTACCGTGGATAACTCATCACATCCTAATATCCCATAATAATCCTCCAGATCCTCGGGTTTGCAGCTCAAAACCGCCTCCATAAAACAATCTGTTCGGTGTTGTCTACGGTCCGCGGAAACAGCTGCTCAGTTTAGAGGCCGCGGCTCCAGTCGCTGATGCTTCTGTCCCAGAGTTTGTGTAGTTTTCTCAGTCACAGGTTGAACTGTCGGATCCAGGCCGAGCAAAAGTTCGAGTGATCCGAAGGGAATTTCAACGGATTCTCATCCGATCAACGTTTTCTCAATGTACGACGTATGAGGCGTTCGCGTGCTCAGCTGAAGCTCGGATACATGACAACGGGAGTTAGAGAATTTATTTGGCGGAGTTTTTTCCCCCTCCGGGAGTTTTATATTTTACACAGATTGTAATTGTATTTGAAGCAAATCTGCAATTTGCCATATTCGACTATATGACTACAATTTCAAATAAATTATTCTTTAGTTTTGTATTAAATGTTATAAAAGCAGCTAAATTAACATTTTGCTGCATCTTTAATGCCGTTTTTTCCCGTCTTTCATGTGTAGCAACAGGTATTTTTTTTAATTATTATTTTAATGGCAAAAATTACCCTCTATACTTGGGGGAAATGTGTGTGTTGTGTGCTCTTTACAGCATTTCTATTGCTTTCATCTTGTTTTAGTCATTTATGTTACTTTTGACTTGTTGCAGATTTTACTAATAATTTAAAGCCACACACAGCTGTCTGTTTTTTTTTCTTTTTTACGTGCAGCACTTAATAGAATATTAAGTATTAAATGTGAAAATTCCAATTACAATAACATTTGTGACTATAATGCTCAGTCCTGGAGTTGGGGCTGAAGAAATATCCAGTATCCAAGTAACCAGTATAATTTTAAAAGAAGAATTAAAAAAAAAAATTAAAAGAATTTTTAATGAAGCACATAAAGATCCTGATGAATCTGAAAGCAGCACCATTCTGTTATGGTTTACGTCATTGACGTAAAAGGGGGACGTTCCAGACATGGCTATTGGCGGAGTGTGAATCACGTGATTTATGCAAATGAGCCAGCTGTCCGAGGGGAAGGACCTGCTCGGCGGCTCTGCGGGCTGAAGATGGCGGACGGAGAGAACAGTCTCGGAACGGCCTTTTCAGGCGCCTCCGATATGGATGAACCAGCCGCGAAAAGGTCCAAAATGAGTCCGGTGACCAGCTCCGGATCTAAGGTCGCCAAAACAGATCCAGTCTCGTTCGTCTCCGGGGCCACAGACGGTTGGGAGGCAGCGGCGGGTTGTGCGCAGGCAGCGGAGAAGGAAGCGGCGCCGGTGATGGCGGTAGAGGAGGCCCCGGCGGCGCAAGGCGGAGACAACAATGGACTGGGACTGCCGGGCTCCGAGCCGCACGAACCAGCGGACAAACAAGGCGACAGCGCCGTGTTCGGGACAACCGAGGAGGGAGTCGGTAAGAAAAAACGGGTCCTAATCAAAGCTTGAGTGTATTTGGTGTCAAACAGTGACCGGTTGGTGTTTTTACCAACTTATCCAACTTAGCGGGAGGAAACCGTAAATGTGTTGTAGTGTTTGGAAATAAACGGTTCTTACACTTCTGTAAACGGAACGGTTTGGGCCTGGTCTTCAGTTCATATCTGTGTCCAGACGGAAGAGCCCGGTGTTGTAGATTTATGGAGCGGAGTTCCCGTTTCTCAACTTCTTCCTCACGTCATGAAAGTTTTGGTGCCAAGTTGCGGTTCGTTAGTTTCACGTACACCCGCTCCCACCGGCTCCGCGGTGGGGTTCACGGACCGTGTCTGACTCTTCATGCCTCCCTGTGTCAGAGTTCGTCGGGCACCGTGAGCTTCCCTCCAACGGCCTGGCTGTCACCCCGGAGCACATCGAGGAGGATGACCGGTCCTCACACGCCAGTTCCAGCGACTGGACCCCGCAGCCGCAGATAGGTAGGAGACAGCGGATGACAGGCACCGGGACGGAGCCCGTTAAGACTAGAACTGAGATGAAGTCCACAGTAGAAGGCTAGGAAATGAATGACAACTGGTGTGGAGTCGGTTATTTACGAGAAACACTTTATGAACAACAAAAAAAAGTCCATATTCACTCCAGATTGTGACTGTTGCTCCCACAGTTCAGTATTTTACTGTCTTATGTCTGCTCTGACAGTGAGCTGCATATGTTTGGGTTTTGGCATGATATGTTTTCACTATTTTCTATTAACTGAGGAACTAATTGAAAGATCAACCACAAGGAAAATAACTCATAGTTGCAGCCTAACTTTATTAGAAATATTATCATCATATATAAATCACTTTATGGTGACATGGTAAATGTAGGAATGAGCAATTCAGCCAGCAGACTGTATCATGAGGAGAACTTTCATTTGAGTCCATAATAATAATAATAATAATAATAATAATAATAATAATGCTAAATGTTTATTCTTTGCTGAATTTTCATCCCAAGTGATGCAAGCAAGCGTACAGTTATTTGTGCCTTAATTGTCTGTAAAACATGAAACAAGGTGAAAATGATGCTAAAGTCACAAGATAAAAAACACACCTGTTATTTCAAGTTTTAAGATCTTAACGTTAAGGGGAACTGATTATTTGTAAAAGACATGAAACAGAAATGCAACCATAATTCACTTTGGGTGTAAAAAATAAAGTCATGGTTGAATAGAACCCTACTTGTAGCTTTAGATAACTGATAAATGATGTTAAAGATGCAACAAGATGAGATTTATCAGGCTTTCAGACTAAATCACAATGAACAAAACGACTCTAGTGTCAGTTATGACTCATCAAAATGAAAATTACAGAAAAGATGGGGATGGTTATTTGTGGTTTTAGTTCTTCTTTCCAGTCAGAACATGATGTTTGTCCAACGTTCAGATATGCCTGAGTGAAATGAAGTGAAATAGCAAATCACTGAAATGTTTGTACATAATCTATAATGTAATAGATTCAGCTGCTGATCATTATATAATACAAATATTATGTCTCAATATCACAATAATTATCCTTCTTCTTTGGTCACTCAGCCTTACTCATGTTATAATCCGTTTTTTCGTGTCGGTGATTGCTCTCAGTGTCACAGCGTGAATCGTGTCGTGTTCTCGCTCAGGTTCCTACAGCTTCATCCAGCAGCACATCAGAGAGACCGATCCCAGGACCATCCTGAGGGATCTGCTGCCGGAGACTGTGCTCCCACCTGATCTAGACGACATGACGCTGTGGCAGATCATCATCAACATCTCAGAACCGCCCAAAAGAAAGAAACGGAAGGACATCAACACCCTGGAGGACGTGGTCAGGCTACTCCATGAAAGTAAACGGATCCTGGTTCTGACCGGCGCTGGGGTTAGCACAACTGGACTGCACCATGGGTTTGTGTTTCACTGAGGGAGCTTTTATTTTTATTTTCTAAGTATATGCTTTTACCCTTTCCTTGCAGGTGTCTGTTTCATGTGGAATACCAGACTTTCGCTCCAGAGATGGAATTTATGCACGACTCGCTGTAGATTTCCCTGATCTTCCAGACCCTCAAGCTATGTTTGACATCGACTACTTCAGACGGGACCCGAGGCCCTTCTTCAAGTTCGCAAAGGTTTGTTCATTGTAAAGCCACAATGTTTAATTAACAATTATGGTAATTATCAGTTTGAGCAGTTATTCTTTAGAAGTTCCTTGATTCCATCTTCTTAATAGTGGATATTTTCTGCTGTCTTTCGTCCTCTGTAAACCGAGTATTTACCAGTTGTTCAAGCAAAATGACATCGTCTTGGGTTTTGGGAAATTCTTTTTCCCTCTTTTCCTGACATATTATTGAGCAAATAATCGAGAAAAGAATCAGTAGTTATAAACAGTGAAGATAATCATGACCAGCTTTAAATAACTGCACAGTATATGTTTTTTCCATGTTTGACAGCAGTAAATTCATTTACTCAACGGATGCACTCATTCTTTTTCTGTTATACAATGTGATTTATCAAATTGCATTTCATTGGGTTCATTTGACATTAACCTTAAATTCCTCATAGGACTTGGCTAAATGCAGTGTTTTTTGAACCCAAAATATGATTTGAAAAATTAAACAAAACTAAGAAACAGCAGCACTTGTGAGGTTTTCAAAGTGCATTATTTGTTAAAAAGAAAAATTAGAAATTACTTTAAGTGAAATGAGGCGATTATTGAAGAGACACATTCATATTATGTATATCTTAACACACAGGTTTAGTTTAAAGTTTTGTCTCCAGAGCAAGATTTATTGCTCAGATGTCACTAAATAAATATTTTCAGTATCAGACTTCTTCCTCTTGGTTTCAGCTGTTTATGAAGTTAAACATTATAAACTGTTGTAGTAATATGTTGTCAATACGGAAAACAAGACATGAAGGAAAACTAATCTGTGCAGTGCATGTTCATCTCATGTATATTTGATTTTATTTATTTTTTTTACATTACAGTAGCCACTTTTCCATTGACCCTCAAACTGCACAAATCTAACTTGCGCATAAAAATTTGCCTAATGGAAAAACGACAATTTCACTAAAACTCTTGTTTTTCAATTAAATGTTTTTGCACTGAGGAGCTGGTTTTTCGGGCGTAGCGCAAATGTTATGTCACGCAAAACTGCAACGGAAAGACCTTTTTCTGCATCTAGAGTCACATGAATTAAAAAAAAAATAAAAAAAACAGATGTTGACTGACGTTACAACAAGCAAAGAAGAAGAGTTTTAAAAGAAACATGGCGCGGTATGTGTGGACACACCAGGAAACCCAATCCTTTTGTAATTTAGTACTGGATAGAATGGTAATATATAATAATAATGAATATATCTGTAAATCAACACGATATTTACGTTGGTCACCATGTTTATGGAATGACTTCTTGTATCATCTCGCGATAAGAAATAAACAAATCATTGCATTTGTGATTTAATGGAAAAACCGACATTACGCGCTTCTGTTTTTTCAACATTTAGTAAATATTGTTGAAGTTTTACGCAGATGTCCAATGGAAATGTGACTACTGATTAAAACAATAATGTTCATAGAATAGCCTTTATTGTTATCATACATAATAATGTATTTTAAATGAACTTTAAAATCACATTTTATCACTGATAATGTTAATGTCTAATGTAATTTTAATGTTAATGTTTTTAATATAATGAATGTCTTTTATTTGAACTTTCTCTCATTTCAAGTTTTATGTAAAGCACTTTGAAATGTCCTGTACATGAAATGTGCTACACAAATAAACTTGCCTTGCCTTACATATGATGAAAATTGGTGGAGGAACTTGGTGAGGTGCGTTAAGTATAATACAATAAACATGCAGGACATACATAGATGTTTACACCGGTTTTTAGGCAAACCAGACAATCCACTACAGGGATGATGATGTGTGGTATTTCAACAAGTTGTAAAGATTGTTGACGTGTCTCATTGTTGTTGCAGGAGATCTACCCTGGTCAGTTCCAGCCTTCGCCCTGTCACAGGTTCATATCGATGCTGGATAAACAGGGGAAGCTGCTGCGTAATTACACACAAAACATAGACACATTAGAACAAGTGGCCGGAGTTCAGAGGATTATTCAGTGTCATGGTAAGTGATGAACTGGTACAGTTAAGGAACCTGTTGAGGCTGTTTTTAGCCACAACAACTAACTCATAACTCTTACTTGATCACGTTTCAGGTTCTTTTGCTACTGCGTCCTGTCTCATCTGTAAATACAAAGTGGATTGTGAAGCTATAAGGGAAGACATCTTTAACCAGGTACGATGACTTGAAACATATACATTTATTGGCTCGGGCTGATTGACAGTAAAATTCCTGCCTGGAATATGTTCCAACATGTGTATGAGTTGAGTCATTTTAATTTGGGACACAGAGTTTCTGATCAGCACTGGAGGGAGAGGTGTGTTCGACCGGCTTCAACTCCAAATGTCAAGTCTTTCTCAGGAGTCATTTACTGAGCCTGTTATGAGAAGAGATTCCCAAGGTCCTGGAAAAGTTTGGAAATTATTGAAAGATTTGGAAAAGTCATGGAAGGGATGCAAAGTCTTCTCACTTTTAGAAAAATGACAGATTTTTACAATTTATAGAGGTCATTAGACTCTGAAGGAGCTCCACAGCCCAAAAGAAGTTCAGTGCTTTGATATTTAGTCTTTAGTTGTGATCAAAGCTGTAATGACACAGAACGTTCTAAACCTAGACTTGATCGAATGAATCAACCTCAGACCGTAACTACCCCACAGGCTTGAACTGTAGGCACAAGGCATGATGGGTAATCACTTCATGTGCCTCTGTCGTCACCCTGATGGACCATCACTCTAGAACAGAGTCAATCAGGACTCATCAGACCACATGACCTTTGTCTATTGAAACACAGTCCAATCAGTTAAAGGGTCAAAGAACTGAAACCTGTCAATCACTGCAGGGATTAATGGAAGGATCTGAAATATTAAAGAATTAAATCCAGCTGGAGGCTTTTTGGCCAGGTTGTGTATAACCACATAAGATGAACTAAACATGACTTCTAAATATTAGAAATAAGACTTGGGCAGACAGATATGGCTCCGAGGCCATTTCAGTGAAATAAATGACATTCCATTTCTTTTAGAGCAGTAAATGAATTCACTTTTGGGTTGCATTTTCCCTTTTCTGATGTTCACTGGAACAGACTCGTCATTTCACAGATCGATACACTTCACTGAAATCATGAGTGAAACAGAGTGACGTTCAGTGAGCTGCAGCTGTGGTTGACCTGGTCAAACACGACCAAAGGTCTGCTGTAAAAAAAAAAAAAAAGAAGCAAACCCTTGAAATGCTGGTGACCTGACTTGAAAGAAAAATAGTATCTTTATCTATCTAAGCAAATATTTAGACTTTGGTCGACGTACACATACTTTAACATAACGGTGTTAATGGACACACAGTGGATGATGTTCTGTAGATAATCCATTTTCACGATAAAACACTGACAAATAACTTTTACATTTTGATCCTAAACTACTCCAGGTTTATTGAACTTTTTGTTACTGTTCTACAAAACAAATCTCTAAAGTGCTGTTAGACAGATCTCTTATCTACAAATGATCCAACTGAGACACAAATTAATTTATTGACTGTATCTCCTACATAGCGTCCACCAGGGGCGTCTATCTGTCAGTCTCAACAGGATTCCGGAAAAACACTGCCTTGTGATTTGAGTAAATAAAACCTATGTCGTACTGAGTGAGGAAAATGTAAGATCCAACCGACTGATGGCCATGTACCTCTGCGTGCGCTGGTGGAGTCGGTTTTAGCAGCTGTACGTTTGTTCATGTCTGTGGCAGGTTGTCCCTCATTGTCCGCGGTGTCAGGATATTCCCTTGGCCATCATGAAGCCTGACATCGTCTTCTTTGGAGAGAATCTTCCGGAAATGTTCCACAGAGCTATGAAGCAGGACAAAGACGAGGTGGACCTCCTGATAGTCATCGGCTCATCTCTTAAAGTTCGACCAGTTGCCCTCATCCCAAGTATGTTGTTTTTTTTTTCACTTAAGTTTTTATTGAAATTTTATAAACTCATACTCAGCAAAAACAACAATCAAACCTTGCTTGGGTACACTACACGACATTGCATTCACATTATTTAGTCCTTCCACCATTCTGGGTTCTGTAATCAGTCTATTCCATTTTTTTGTCCATTTGTGCTTCTTGTAGTCGCAGTTTGTGAGGTTTTTTTTTCCATTGTATTTATTCCTTCAATAATTGTGATTCATTGGTCCTTTGTTGGTGGTTCTGTCTTTCCCCAGTTCCAAGTGGGTTTTTATGAGGCGTGAAATACTTTTTGTGTGTGTTTTGAAGTCGATAAAACTACGTAACGCCTCTTGTCGCTGATCCCATTCCAGACTCCATTCCTCATGAAGTGCCTCAGGTCCTGATCAATAGGGAGCAGCTGCCTCACCTCAACTTTGACGTGGAGCTACTAGGGGATTGCGACGTCATCGTCAACGAGCTCTGTCATCGGTTGAGTGGAGACTTTGAGCAGCTCTGCTACAACACTATAAGACTCACAGAGATCACAGAGAAACCCCCGAGGTTAATGGAACAGCCACCAAACGAGGCCTTGTCTGCTTCCAACGATGCAGCACACGAGGAGCAGAAGCAGCACAGTACAGACTCAGTAATTAAGCCTTCAGAGGAGACAGAACGTCCGAATGTCACAGAGACTGCTGGTAATAACATTACACCGCCAGAGCCTTGTCCAAACGCCCAGTGTCCCAGCGCAGAGGCAGCGGAGCATTCAGAGCCTTCAGAGCCTTCCGAGTTACCAGCAGAAGACGCACCAAAAGAAGAGAGCGCCGAAGTCAAGAGCCAAACCTCCAACCTTGAATTCAGAAGACGATGCTGGATGAGTCGAATCAACAGGAGTCCGATCAGCAAACGCCTTGAGAGTAAGATTTACAGAAGTAGAGTGTGAATGTGAGAGTGAATGAAAAATGGATCCGTTGTACGCACTTTGAGTAGGCGTTCATAGAAAAGTGATAAATAAATCTAATCCAGTATTTTTATTTATTTATGTTTTGTTTTTGTTTTGTTTTTTTCATTTTGTTTGTATTGGAAAAGGTGACAAAATATCTTCAACATTACCATTCATACATATGTTGTCTATTAGAGCCTTTTTCATATTTCTTATTTTATATATACAGAAGTGTAAAAACAAAAAAAAAAAACCTAACACATGAACTGGGTGCTTACAGTTTTAGTATTTCTCATTTAAAAACTATCAGTGTTATAATACCTCTGGGTTCTTTAAACATTACACAAGTTTATGCAGAAAAAAAAAATTCAGGGAGATTATAGAAAAGAGAACATTTTTAGAGGAGTGATAGAAATTCTGGGCGGCTAGAGGATACAAACTTGATCCATTTGTCCTAAATATGATAAAATATATCCCTCTGGATTCTGACAGAGCAGGTCAATTTCTCCATTTTTGAAATTTGCAGGATGATCTCGTACCAGTCTTCTATTGTTGGTGGAGTTGGGTTTAACCACCTTCTTGTAATGGATTTCTTGCTGGCTGCTTATTATTATTTCAATAGACCTGAAGGGTTTAAAAGTAGAATTTGGAAGAATAACATCGTTAGCCTCATAGCATAATTGCCTAAGTAATATTTTTCTCAAGTTATAACCAGAGATGCAAAATGAAGCAGCGGTGTTAAGAGAGTAAAGTTAGACAGATATCACAAATTTAGTCAAAAATATGATTTGAGGCAAATATGCAATGAGGCTGACAATATCCCAAAAATTAATTCAAATTTCAACAGAAGGGGGCAGCATTTTACCAGGAAGGACATTATATTTCAACTCTACAAGTTATTCGAAACGTATAAGTTGAACATCAAACTGACCAGGCGCCGTCTCCAGTGATGAAGGAGAAAAATGAGGCTTCTTTTCTTTGGTGGTGGTGATGTACGGGTCCTCCAAATGATTGACAGGCGATCAGAATATGTCGCCGTTGTTGGACTGGACACACAGTAGGGCTCACGGTGCTTTTCCTGTTCACATACTGCCTCAGTGTGTGATTTTTACATAGAATTCCAGTGTCAGAGAACCAGTCTTATCAAGACCAAAGATTTGAGACGAGACAAAACCATTTCAGAACACCTCAGGTAAAGGTTCTAGTGGTGTGAACTGACTCAAACATCATCAGCAAATCACATATAGAGGTCTGTCATTATTTACAGGCTGTAGTTCTGCTGTTAACGCAAAGCACAGCATTAACCTCAGCTGTTTCTTTGTCAGATCCTGTCTCATGTTAGAGGCGACGTCATCTCTAAACGACTGATAGGACAGTGAGTTTTATGTTTGTGCCTGAAGTGTAGCTGCAGTAACTCACCATCACTGACCTCAATCATATTTCGACACAATGCATATTAGAGCCCGGCCGATTAACGGGGCCGATTATAGCGTATCACTGATTAATCAACATCGGCCGATATGTAACCGATGTATTAACTTTTTTGCTGCACGCAGATACTGTCACTCGCTGCTCCTGTGTGTCTGCGCTGCCCGGAGAGTTAGAGGAATAGTAAAGTGTGTCAGTTTCTCTGTAACGTACGCTCCGACAATCACTCTTAAAACTTGTGTTAATTATCTTTGTGAGAGAAACAAAGGTTTATGCAACTGTTAATTCACATGTCCACCATTATGTATTATAAGACTATTATATCCTGTGTAGATCAGTGTTCTTATTTCATATATCAGCTACTGGCTTTTTTTAGCCCCCAGTATCGGTTTCAGCATCTGCCCCAAAAATCCCACGTCGGTCAGGCTCTAATACAAATTACAACCGGTTGTAAAAAAGCATGAAAAGCCAGTGGTGATGAGATCCCAAACCTCTGTCTCCTCAGTTTTCTGACATTTTCCACTGTAGTGTTTTTGTCCCTGTAGTTTAGATTTTAACTGTTTTTTTGGAGTTTTACAAATTTCACCAGTGGCAGGTTGTACCCAACTCCCCTTTAAATCCTCACACCCTTCTCCTGTAATACTGGTTGAACTTTTCCTCAAATGTCCGTTCTGCGTCTGCCTCTGCCGCCGACCAAAAGCTCTACCTCGTTTTACAAAAGGATGGGGCTGAGCAAAAGCCTGACATTCCCATGTGGAACAGGCTGCTGGAAGGTGGTGACTCTTCATCCCTCTTGTGGTACAAAGTGGTATTACAGACATACAAGCTAATCCTACCTGGTTGATATCAAACTGATGCCTTTGATGTAATGTCTAAGCTCTTATTTTGTCACACTCCCATATTTTTATTGTGTTTGAAACAAAAAAAAGCAAATTGCCCTTTTAAGCAAAAATCTTGACCATTCATGCTCATTAAATGTTTGCTTCAGAGTGTTAATGTATTAATTTCTGCTTAATTACAAATGCATGTCATCAAACCACTATTACTGACCGTCTCTTCACATTTTCCTGTAAACTGTCTTTTTTTTTTTTCTCAGATGGCCAGTACCTCTTTCAAGCTCCGAATCACTACATCTTCCATGGGGCCGAAGTTTATTCTGACACTGAAGACGAGACGTCGAGTTCTTGCAGCAGCGACAGCGACGAGTCTGAATGCAGCGCAGACGGCGTGGAAGACGACAGCGAGCCGGAGGAGACGAGTCTGCTGGCGGCGGACGGCGAGACACACCTCAGAGACACAGTACAACATGTTTCAGCCAATGAGGCGACATCGAATGCGCAGACAGACAGTACTTCAGAAATGACTCAAAGCACCACACACCTTTAAATGTACCCAGTCGACAAAGCACTAATTGTCTTTTTTATATATAAATATATATATGTTTCGTATATTTTTGACTCTCATCAACCTTACTATTATTTTTCATAAAGTTGAAATTGCTTGACAACTTTGTGTGAATATGCAGCAATTTTTTTTCCCTTGTTTTTCTTTCTGGTCACATGCATTGTGTCTGAAACCTCATACTGTATACTACGAATGTGTATACTACTACTAAATAGAATGCAGTAGTTACTGGTTTTCTTTTTTGGATTCTTTTCAATGTGCTCATTTCATTTTTCATTCACCTTTTGCTAAATTTAAAAATGCTATCATCTCCTGCAGCTTTCCATGAGTGCAACAGTAGATAAATCTTTGATTTCTTAGTTACAGCCTTTAATTGCAAATACTTTGTCACTCTCAATCCATAGCATAATATCAAGATGATGATATTGTGATTTAATGTGTTGAATAACATGTAAATATGTAATCCTACTGCCTACTAAGTAGTGGGTACTATGAGTTTCAGACACATACATAAATGATCTAAAGATGGTTTACTTGAACAAATTGTCTATCCTACAATATAAAACGTTTGGCTCGGCCCTTACATGAGGGACTCTGCTGGAAAAAGGAAGCATTCTCTTTAATTTTAGACCAAAGAACAGTTCATTGACACACTCCTATGTCGTCATAAGCTTTGTATGTTTAACCTGTCATTTAAATCTTTGGAAAAATATAACTGATGGCAAGGTGTTCCTTCTGACATGTGGCAGCTACTTTTTATGGTCAAGCCTCTTATTTTTATACTCTGGTGTGAGACATTCTCATCAAGGAGTAGGTGATAGTTTTTATTTGTACAAGTTCTTGTAAGTTCTATCAAGCCTTAGGAATATATTCAGTTTAGTTCAAGTTGGAAAAATGGCACTTTTCCCTTTCCTTATGATGGTAAAACTGGTTCTGTTGCCCATGTTAATTTACATGGTGATAAGAGTATCTTTCAACATACAGAGGAGTCTACTGCCTGTAAACATGAGTGTTGGTGGACGACTTTTTAGCCAGTGTGTTGGATTTGTGTCTACACCAACATAGAACTCACATGCCATTGGATGTTTTGTTTATGGTTGAAGAAAATAATACATTTTTACATCATAGTTGTTATCTTTTCTGCGGTTCTCAGTAAAAAAAAAAAAGAAAAGACTGAAAAACACTGACCTTTGTTTTTCCCTGTTATTTCAAATTACAAATATTTGTGCAGAATTGTACAGATGTGTACATTGCGCCCCCTAGCGCCGTACAAGTCCCCGTACACTTAATTTCATACTGTGTAGCATTAATCAATTCAATCTATGGCAAGAGAAGACACTTTAATGTGGAAAATGTTTAATAGCAAGGCGGATCAGTATATAATATAACCGTTAAAGTATCTAACAGTTATGTGTGAGTGGTGGTGCTGCCCAGAGATCCATGCGCAGAGTTAAAAAAAAAAAAAAAAAAAAAAAAAAAAAAACAAGAAAGAAAGTTAGTTAAGCAGGCGCCGCCACCTTAGTAGGGGATAATGTTAGCGAGACCTATGTAAACAAACAACAGTTTTTTGATTCGGACGTGTTAACGGTTTTTGTAGGACATAAATGAAGGCTAATTTATATCATGTAGTTCTATCATTAAATAATTTTTTGATAATTCATTAGACAAAACTCAAAATTGGTTACTTTAAACACCTGCTTCATTGTGCGACCGGTCTGGACTGCCCCTAGTAAGATGGCGGAGCTACCGTTAACTTTTTTTTTCCAATTTGTATTTTTAATGAATATTATTTTATTATTTAATTATTACCTCAGAATTGACAGAACAAGACAAACTAGTGAAAGTGACGATGGCGTAACATCTTAAAATGTTTTCTGTCTTGTATCCTGTCAGTCCTGAGCATGCGCATTAAGGTCAATGTGATTTGTAGCTGTTGTTTCACTTCTAACACCAAGCTAGTCAATATATTAGTAATTGTTTAATTAGTGTGTTGATTTAAGACGTGTTCCCGGTGAAAAGATTTACAAAATTATAAGGTGAAGCGTACTTATGATGCGGATTTTTTTTTTTCCCAGAACTACATTTCCCGTTGTTCTTAACCGTTTTGTTTTGCGACGTGTCGTAAAATCCAGTTAACAACAGCCCGAGTGAGATGAACACCAAAGACGCTTAACAGTTTTTTTTTTCTGCTTTTCCTCTTTAATATATTTGGACATGTTTATCTAATCTGTTGGCGACAGGCTTCGGACGCAGTGGTTGTTAAGATGGAGGCTATGGAGGATGACAGTTTAGACCTGAAAGACGACCATAATCATAACTATTGTGCTAGCGGCAGTAAAGTCCGCACGTATCTGAGCGGCCAGCTGTCGGACGTAACCACGGCGCCGCAGCCCGTGTGTTCGCCGGTGCCGGTGGGAGACAGCCGGAGAGGGAAGCTCCGGCCGGGCACCGCCGGCGGCTCCAAGTTTATGGACTCGGATTCGGGCAGCGAAAGCAGCGAAGTGAGCGAGACGGACAGCGCGGCTCCTCCCGCCGCCGCCGAAGGGAAATTCTCCGTCGACCCCACGTCCAAGTTCCGTAAGTTGACACGTTTGGACCCAGAGGCCTGGTTCCAGGTGGTCACTGCGCAGCCGCAGTGGAGCAGGACTCCACAGGCCTGAGGGTTCCGTGTGTTCCGTGTAGTCTGGGGTATGAGCCGTCCCTTTAACCCTGCGCCTCCTCTCCTCCTGCTCCAGTAATGAACGCCATGGCCGTAGAAGACTACCGGAAGAACCACTGGCCGAACCTGGAGAAGGCGATCGAGCGGCTGCTGATCCAGAACCCCACGGACCACATCTCAGTGTCATATGCTCAGATTTACAGGTGAGCGCACACATGTCCACGACGCACTGACCTGCTGCTGTACAAAGTGTTCAGCTAAGGTTCCCTCCAGTTTTTTGTTTTTTTTTCTGTTTTATTTATTTTTAATGTTTTTTTTGTATGTTTCCCTCCAGTTGTGGACAGTGAAGGTGCTGTCAGGACACCATCCTGTATCTGCTGTTACAGTCTTTAGAAATACCTCAAAGAAACATACAAGCTCACTTTAGCAAACAGTCACCTAGTTTGAACCCAAGACCCAGTGCTACTTTTGTGACAGTTCCCAGTTGATTTTTTTCTCTATTCTATTCTATTTCTACCTTTCTTAACTGATTTATCACCATGTTTTTAATATATATTATCCTCTGTACTTTTTTTTTGTTTGTTTTTTTTGGTGTAAATCATGTATTTTCCTATATTTAATCCACAGATCATGTAGATGTTCATGGAAACCCAGACTAAACTCAAAGTTGATTATATCAAAACAGAGAAAACTGAAAAAAAGTGAATTTTTTAAGCAAACATATTGGTAACTGAAGGTAAAAACAAGTGTGTCCATCCACTGTTATTGACTCAACTCCATGGGTTTTACTGGTGAATCAAGGCAAAGCACATTTATTTGTATAGCACAGTTCATACACAGGGCAATTAACAGTGTTTTACAAAAATGGAAAAGAGACGAGTTAAAAACACACATCTACTAGTAAAACATAATCAATAAAGCATAAATAATAATCAATTAAAATAAAGTAAAAGGTCAGAGTGCAGACAGAACCTATCAGTAGTTGGATGCACAGTCGAACAGAGCTGTTTTCAGCCTGGACGTAAACACTGTCAGAGCAGAGGCCTGTGTGACGTCATCAGGAAGACTGTTCCACAGTTTAACTGCATGGAACTGAAACACAGCTTCACCCGGTTTAGTCCTGACTCTGGGCACCAGCAAAAGGCCTGTCCCTGAGGTTCTCAGGGTCTGAGATGGTTCATATGGGACC
>JAPQRP010000009.1:4921173-4931594 GCA_037367295.1 Apogon hyalosoma | reverse complement strand
GACCTTGACCTTTGACCTACGTTCACCAAAATTTAATGGGATCTATTCTGGACCACCTCGCACCTTTCCTGAAAATTGGTCCAGTAGTTTTTGTGTAAAGTTGCTGAAAAACAAAGACCAAAAAAAAAAACGAACCGAAAACAATACCCTCCCCCTCCGGGGGCGGGGTAAAGGCAAAAACCACAAAAATGATATAAAAGACAAAATCAACTAAAGACAAAAAAGACTGAAAAGACTAAATAAAACAAAAACAGCATGAAAGAAACAGACGGAACACACTGAAACATTTGTCTGTTTTTAGCCGAGAATGTGAAGAGATAAAGTCTATCGTGATAAACATGATCACAATCTAAAAACATATCATGACGATGGCGTTCTATCGCCCAGCCCTAGACTTTCATTCCTAACCTTTAACGTTGGAAGTGTCTTGTGTCATTTTGATAAACTGGGCTAATCAAGACGTTCTACTGCTGCTAATGATGCTGTCACGTGTTAAAACTACAAATCCCATCATGCACTGTGTCAACTCCGATCCTCTACTCCATGCTGCCTTCACTGTGTTGGTAAAAACCGGATCACATTTTCCAGTTACGCCAAAGAGGATTTGCAGGATTTAATAATTGATGGGATTCACCGTCGTCACTGAGCCGTTTTGTTATTTTTATACTAATAATAATTCATGAGTTTATTCTGATCATACTTTCAGTTATTTGCTGTTTTACTTTTAACTTTGTGTGTCGCCTTTGCAGGGATTGTGACGTGGGAGATTACACTGAGTGCCAGAACGCTTATCAAACCATAAAATACACTATGTGGACAAAAGTATGTGGACACGTTAAATCCAGGTGTTTGTTTTCTAACAGGGGTCTGGGATAAAAACAATAATGACTGTCAGAATATAGTTTATATTGGATAAATATTATTGCATTGGTTAGTTTGGGTTAAATTGTTATCTTTGCTTCCAAAATGCCTGAGATGGTTTTTATTTAATTTATCTAAACATTGATTTAGTTGGTTTTTTTTTTTAATCCATGACTGATTGTTAAACTCCTAAAATATTTTTCCTGTTCTGACTGTAAATAATAATCTACCACATGTAACCATCTACTTTCATCACATCTCAATGAGGAACAAAAATCTACCATTAAACTTTAAGGAAACATTAACGTTTCTAAACTATATGGACATAAATATTGGGACACATCATGTCTACAGCTGTAGGATGTCCTGTTCATGAGGGTTTGAGATAAAAACACCAATATTTCCTTAAAGTTTAATGGTAGATTTTTCTTCTTAAATGAGATGTGATGAAAGTAGATGCTTAGTTGTGGTAGAAAACTATTATTTACAGTCAGAGCAGGAAAAATATTTTAGAAATTTAGAGGCAGAACATTTAAAATCATAGTGGTGAATTTAAAAAAAAAAAAAAAGCCTAAATGTTTAAACAAATGAAATAAAACCATCTTTGAGTCATTTTGGAAACAAAGATAACAATTTAACCCAAACTAACCAATGCAATGATATTTATCCAATATAAACTCTATTCTGACATTAGTCATTATTGTTTTTATCCCAGACCCTGTTAGAAAACAAACACCTGGATTCAACGTGTCCACAGACTTTTGTCCATATACTGCAGTATTGGACATTTTGTAATAACGCTGGTGTGTTTTTTAGAATTAACCCGAATCATCCCAGAAACACTGAACCTGTTGATTTCCGACCTTTAAAAGTGAATGTGGGGTGCGTTCCATGCTCCTAACGTGTCCATGTAAAGTCTGTTCATTGTGTAAATAGTTTGTCTTCACTCGTCGATGGTTGTACTTGAGCTTTTGTCACAGTAGATGATTTGATACGAGGTCTTGCACTGTTTTAAGTGTAACTAGAAGCTCAGGCCTGCGTTCGGTTTCTGTATGTGGGTCTTAGAGGTGGGTCTTATGTAAAATAAAACTAATTTCATTAATCATGGGGCTTTATGTTTTTAATTCCATTTTCAGGGTCTCTGGGGTCTGTTTCCACTGTTAAATATGACTTAAAGTTACAGTTAAAGTTATTAGAAGTCAATTTCATCTTCCCTTTTTATTTCTTTTTGTTAAAATCAGGCTACATTTCATTTTGGGTGAGGTCAAGGGTGTCGCAGATGGACCACCCACTACTTTTTGATTCATACTTTTTGAACCAGACAAGTTTAAGACAAATATTCCACATAATTGTAAAGGTCTAAATGTCATCGGAAACGGACTCAAAGGGCAGCATTTAGTTTCACATATTTTTAAATAAAAAATATCAAACACTACTGCGTCACAAATGGCCAAAATAAAATTGCAAAAATTGCTCGAACTGTTTTTCCAGGATCTCCCGCTCTACCTTTAAACTTTACCAGATCTGAGTCACTAATAAAGAACCCTTCAGTCCAAAGTGCCGGTTGGTTGGAGTGTCACAGATACAGTCTGGGGCCAAAATGTGAAATTCTGAGAATTAATGAGAGAATGGGTTTGTTTTAAAAGGAATATTAGTGTCAGAGCTACAGATCTACTTCAAAACACTGTCCGCACGTGACAGTACATTGACTTTACAGGTTCTATCAGTGGAACATTTATCATCTAATGGATAAATGTACATAAACCAACATATATGTGGAAGAACACCCCATCATATTCACTGAAAACGTGAGCCAACAGGCACTTCTGTCATTCGTCTTATTAAAGTACTTAAAATTTAGCATATTTAATGTCCGAAGCAGATATTTTCTATGAAATTGTAGAGCAGTGTTAACATAAAACTCAACTTTGTTTTGGCGACGGAGACGTTTTGGTGACTGACAACCTGGTTTTGGGTCCGACTCAAACAACAAAAAATGGATTGTTCTGACTAATTTATAGGTTATATTATTTTACTGGTCTGACCCACCTGAGATCATATTGGGCTGAATGTGGAATCTGAACTAAAATGAGTTTGACACCCCTGATTTAAAAAAAAAAAAAAAATTCACGACTTGGAGCCTTTAAATATGAGGTAACAGTTCCTTTAATGTAGTGCATCAAGCAGTAACACGTGGACTCATTTGGTGTTCAACAGTCTGTCATGTACTCAGAGTAACTTATATGCATGTATTAGACATATTTGAGTAGGTATTTATAAGCACTTTAACATTATGTATAGCTAAATTTGGGGAGATAAAATTTTTTGGTGAAAAATGTCAAATTACTTCTCAGTAACGTGGACTTGAAACGGACGTCAGTTTTTTTTTAAGCTTTATGCAAACATTCCAAATATGCGGTTCTCGACAGAAATCAATATCAAGTAGGACAAAACCTTTTAGATATTATGTTCAACTGTGCTGAAAATAAATGGAGTAAAATATTGAAAAGTCTGTTTTAGTGACATAAGAATGTGGTACCACTTGAACAGGTTGCCGTAGTAACACGTGGACGACTCTTTACCAGTGTATGCATCACCCAAAATGTATCAGAAGATCATTACTTTCTGAAAGTTTCACTCAAATATCGGAATTATAAGGAACTGGAAAATTAAAAACTGGTATTTTTGTGGTAACACGTGGACAGGGTCTTTTAAGCAACTAACAAATGTTCAAACTCGTAAATATCAATAATATTCACAAAATAATGAAAATCTAATACTGAAATGTAACAATCATCTATATAATTTATCTATATAATTAAATCCCTTTTAAAAACTAATTTATTTAAGATTGGTTTTAATGTTTAAAAACTTTTATTTTGATTGCTTTTAATGTTTAAGTGTTTTGTTTTCCATGTCTCTGGTTTATGTTTTTATCTGCTGTATGTAGTGTCTGAGTACCATGAAAAGCGTTATACAAATAAAATGTATTATTATTACCATTATAATACAATTGGAAAAAATTTTTAGATAATTTTTAGCATCAAATTTGAGCAATGGCAGTGGTGTGAAAAGTACAATCGATAAAATCGGTTGTAACTTTTTTCTACAAGTGGTATTTTAAAAAATACAAAAGGATTAGAGCCACTGGAAAAAAATTAAGGTCAAATATATATATTTTTTTATTATTCTGAGAAAAAAACTCTGAATTCTGACTTTAATCTCAGAATTCAGACTTTTTTTTCTCAGACTTTAATCCCAGAATAATAAAAAAAATATTGGACCTTAATTTTAATGTTTTTCCAGTAACCCTAACGGTTCCATAAAATAGACCTTTAGCTAAAAAATGAGCTCACTTCATAAATGAAGTGTGCAAATTCACTTTTCCATGCTGCTGTTCTCGTTCTCTCGATCGGACCCTTTTGTAAAGTTTGTAAACCACTTATTGAGTCTTAAACTCACAGCAGGATTCCCACATCAGCTCTGGACTGGACATGTTTTTGTACCTGAAGGTGAAGTCAGAGCAGCTCCGTAGTCTCAGCTGTTTTCAAGGCAAACGTTTAGAGTGTGAAGTGCTCTGAACATGAGGCTGGACCGGGGGGGCTTCTAAATCTGACGGAGCCCGGGAGGAGGAATCCCTTTACAGCACGCCCCCCCCGGCCAATGAGCAGGGACGCCACCCAGACACATGGGCCAGGCCTCCCCAAAATAACCTGCCACCGCCGCTCTGACAAACGCCGCTCCTGCTGCCGCTGACAGGTTACCGTAGATACTCGCCTCGGACACATTTTGCTGTAAACCCAAGGTGACTGAGGAGAAAAGGGGAAGTCTGGGCGGCTGCCGGAGCGTCGGACGTTCCCCGGGGAAGAGCTGAATCTCCCAGTTTGACAGGTGCGGTCTGAGGATCGACGGGTCCAGTCCAGCACAGGGTCCTGCTGGTGTTCATCTGAAGGTAACCCCCCCACACCCTGCTCCTTTTTATCCATCTGTTAATTGTTTTGTTCCCGTCCTCTGGCTTTGGCCTCGGCTGATCTATTTGTGTTTAATTGAATTATCCAAACCTCCAAACCTGCTGCAGTGTTTATCCAGGACCCATTCATCTGGTCCACGCCGTGACCTCACTGGGCGCTTGGTTATAATAATAGCCTTGTTTGTGTAATTTAATGATTGTTATGACTGATCAAAACCCCGATAACAAGGCTGCAGAGGATGAAGGGCCCTGCTTTTTTTATTATATGTTGATTTTCTTCATGTAAACTGACCCCCGTCTATTCTTAGATATGACTCGGGGGGCTCGGAGGCTGTTTGCAAAGGATTAATGTACACAACAGCTGCAGCGGCGGGTCCGGTGGAAGGGCATTGGGACTCGCTTAATTGCGCCAATTTGAGTGTCAGTAGCATATGCGTACCCCTATCTCGTGTCTGGATTCAATAACTGCTCATGCCCAGTGTCAGAAAGCCTGTGTGGAGACCAAACGCTGGATCCGGGTCCAGGTGGAACTGGGGCAAAAGGATGAGGCCCGTGAGTCGGGTCGGAGCCTGAACCCGATCCTCCGTCCACATTGAAATCGGACTCAAATAAAGAGTTATTTTTAGCACATCCTCCAGGCTCAGGGGTTCTATCGGACGGTTTGACTCCGAAATGGTTCAGTCCAGTGGTTGACCAGGGTTAATGCCATCGATTAAAGGGTTCGAGCCGTTATTTAAAGAAAAAAATAGTCCAAATGTTTTTGGGAATTTGGAGATTTCACCCGATAATTAACAAAAGGTTCAGATCAGACGACGGTTTCGTTAAATTTCTTGATTATTTTCTTCATCTCTATTCATGTAGTTGATAATTTACAATGTTTTTTTCCTCATTTTTGTTTATTTTCTTAATCACTTCATTTGTTTTTGTTCATTTTGTCAACTTTGTACTTACTTTTTCTTCATTTTGTTGATTGTTTGGCCCATTTTTGTTCTTTGACAATTATCAAGTCCATATTTTGGTCATTTTGTTTTTTGTTCATTATTTGGTTCTTTTTTTTGTCAATTTCATACATCTTGGTTCATTTTGTCAATGTTTTACTACTTTGTTTTGTGTTGTACATTTTTGTTTGGTTAATTTTCATTTTGTCAATTAACTTTTTTCATAATTTTGTTAATTATTTGGTATATTTTTGTTCATTTTATCACTTATAAAATATGCACATGTTGCTCATTCATGTCATGTCACTCATACATGTTGGTTACTTGGTCAGTTTTCGTTGATTATTTGCTGGTTTTCATCATTTTGTTGATTAATATATTTTTGTTCATTTTGTTGATTATTTGGTATAGTTTTGTTTATTTTCTTAATTTTGTTTATTTGGTATATTTTTGTTCATTTTGTCAGTTACTTAGTGCATAAGTTGCTCATTCTGTGGATTACTTTGTCAGATTTTGTTCATTTTGATGATTATTCGATCCATTTTTTATTTATTTATTTTTTTATTTTAATGCTTATTCACTACATTGACTTTTTCAGACCAAAAAAAAGTGTAATGTAACTTTCATATTTTTAATTTTTTCTCCGTCAGTACTAGAAAAGGCCAAGTCATATCAAGTAAATGCTCAGAGACACGGTGCACTTTGTGGTTTTATTAATGATTTATCATCTGTGTGATTTTTGAAGCCTATCACAGGAAACGGATGCTACGAACATGATGATTTTATAGAATGTAACAATAATGACGCGTCGCTGTGGATTAAACCACTAAAAGTTTATAAAGTCATTCAGATGAGATTGATCTAAAACAGAAAATGAATCTAAAACCTCAGATTTAATAATAAAACCCCAACAGGAACCAGGCTGACTTTTCATTCCTGAGGATGTTTTTGCCGGTTCGTGCCTTTATCTCTGGGAGGTTTTGGACGTTAGACCTGGTGTGGTGCGTTTCTGAAAGCGAACACTCACATATACTTACACGCAGTAATGTTAAAAACAATCTGCTGCCAAATATCTGAGCAAAGATAGAACATGAACGCAGACACTGGAGCATGTGTGGTAAATAGAACGCTTAATTTTAGCCTGATTTCAACCCTGTTACTGAGTGTGTAACAACACCGTGAAAATAATCCATGACACGGAAAAGTCCTGCAACGACACCTTAAGGTCTGGAGTTATGAAAGATGGTGGACTAATGGGTTTGTTTATTTAGTTTATGTTTTGCCCATTTCTGTTCATCTTGATTCTTTAGTTCAGTTTTGTTCATTAATCTGATGATCTTTTGTTCATTTCTGTCCAGTTTTGATTTTGGTGATTAATTTAGACCATTTGTATGAAGGTTATTGATTATTTAGTACATTTTTTAATTAATTTTTGTTCGTTTTATTATTCACTTAATTTTTTGCTCATTTTTGTTCATTATTCTGGTATTTCTGTTCATTCTGATTCATATTTAGTGAATTTTTTTATTAACTTTATTCAGTTTTCTCTATCTTGGTGATTATTTGGGGCATTTTTATTCATTGTTCCATAGATTTTGTTAATTTCTGTTCATATTGTTCATGGGTCATTTTTATTTACACTATCGTTTCATTCATTTTCTGTTCTCGTTGTCCTCCGTTTATCTGGTGGTGGTGGTGGTGGGGGGGCAGCCTCAGCAGAAGAGCCCACACAGCCCCCTCCCCAGCCACTTCCACCAGCTCTTCCAGGGGAATCCCGGGGCGTTCCCAGGCCAGTTCACAGATAGAATCCCTCCAGCGTGTCCTGGGTCGGCCTCGAGGTCTCCTCCTGGATGGACACGCCCAAAACCCCTCCCCAGGGAGGCGTCCAGGAGGCATCCTCACTAGATGAACCACCTCAACTGCTCCTCTGGACGTGGAGGAGCAGCGGCTCTACTCTGAGTCCCTCCGAGCTCCTCACCCTAACTCTAAGGCTGAGCCCGCCCACCCTGCGAAGGAAACTCATTCGGCCGCTTGTACTCACGACCTCGTTCTTTCGGTCACGACGCAGAGCTCATGACCAAAGGTGAGGGTCGGACGTAGACTGACCGGTAAATCGAGTGCTTCGCCTTTGGCTTAGCTCTCTCTTCACCACATCGGACCGGTTTAGCGTCACTGCAGACACCGCCCCGATCCACCTGTTGCTCTCCTGCTCCATCCTGCCTTCACTCGTGAACAAGATCCTGAGATACTTGAACTCCTCCACCTGAGGCAGAACTCCCCCCGACCCAGAGTACGCACGCCACCCTTTTCTGGCTGAGGACCATGGCCTCACACTTGGAGGTGCTGATCTTCATCCCAGCCTCCAGAACCGCCCCAGTGACAGCTGGAGGTTATTCCATGAAGCTAAGAGAACCACATGGTCCACAAAAAGCAGAGACGAGATCCTCCCACCACCAAACTCAACCCCCTACCCCACCCGGCTGCACCTACACATATTTTCTGTTCATTTTCTGCTAATTTTTTTAATTTTTTGTTAATTTTATTTATCATTTCTTAAGCATTGTGTTATTTTCTATAATAACCCCTTTGTTTAAGCTCCTATAAAACATCCAGCTTTGAAGGTTTTTACAGTTAACTCTATATTGGCTGAATTTATTGATCGATTTAAGCAGTAAAAAAAGCAGTGATAAAGTCAAAAATAATTCTGTTTTTAGATTTCCGGAGATGTTGATATTCAGTATTTGTCATTATATTAAACTGTTAGTCCACTCTCCACCCACACGCTCTTATCTTTTTACACATTGACTCTAATAAAACCCAGTGTGTTGTATCTACGTCCACAGAATGCAAGACAACAACCTGGAGCAGCCGCCGTCGCTGTCCCAGCTCCTGAGGGAGAGCTACCTGGCCGAGGCCCGGGCCCAGATGAGCCGCTCCGACGCCCCCCCGTCCCGCCTCCAGATCTACGGCTCTCTGAAGGGCAAGGCAGAGGACGCGGGGGGCCGCACGGACCCCCACTTCCCAGACCTGTCCGCCTTCCTCAGCCAGGAGGAGCTGGATAAGAGCGTCAACTTGGCGCGTCAGGCCATTGGACATGAACCTAGAGAGGAGAGGTCAGAGGTCAAGGCCTCCGTGACCCCAACGGCCCACTCCGACGGCCCCTCCCCCTCCACCAACCCTCCTCCGTCTGCCTTTGTCGGCCCTGAACTCAGAGAACTTCCTGCATGTCAAACAACTTTCACACCGGACAGAAAAACGCACAAAGCGCCCACACGGCAGGACCCGGTGATGCGGACCGGGGACGGGTTCCAGGACCTCAACAGGTCAGCACGGAGCGCCCCGTACGGCATGGAGACCCAGTCCAAGAAGGAGTTCCTCAACAAGGCAGCAGACTTCATTGAGGAGCTGTCATCCCTGTTCAAGGCCAACAGCTCCAAACGGATACGACCCCGGGCCTGTAAAACCCACCGGACCCGGGCCCAGACCAAGACCCAGACCGACGGCACCATATATGCGCTGGGCCCAGAGGGCAGGGAGCGCACCGTCCTGCCCATGGAGGAGGAGGAGGAGGAGGAGAGACCCAGACCTGGACCCACGGTCAGCCTCCAACCGCAGGTCCAGCCCGACCCTGGGATCGGGAACATGGAATTTCAGGACTGCAGGATTACAGAGGATCCGCATCAGCAGCAGCAGTACAACTCGGCCTCCCAGGAGGTGGAGGAGGATCAGGAGGAGGTGGGGGTGGAGGTGGGGGGAGAGGCTCAGACCTGTGACCTGGCAGGCACCTCTTCGTCCCCCACGGAGCCACTGTGTGAACCTCCTCATTTCATCCAGAAACTGAAAAGTAGGGAGGTCCCTGAAGGCACCAAGGTCCAGCTGGACTGTAGAGTCCGAGGACTCCCGGTCCCCGAAGTCCGGTAAGACGAACCCGTACCTACTCAGAGGGTTTAAGGTTCGGGGATGAAAACAGTCTCCTTTTAGCTTTAGTAAGACACAGAAATAGGTATAATTAACCCCTTCATGTCCTGACCTTCCACAGAAGAAAAGAAATAGAACATGGAAAAACAGTGATTAAATAAGTAGAAACTGAAGTAGAATCCACTTAATGAGATAAAAAAAGTTTATAGAAAATTAAACTCAGTGAATTAAAAAAAAAAAAAACCTTTATGCTTTGTGTCTCAGAGAAAATGACTCAATATTTGACTCAAACATCTAGTATTAAACTGTCTGTGGTGAGGTCATGTCATCTAGAGCTGCACTGATAACATTTTAATGATCAGCTGTCATTTACGCACATTTTCTTCATTCACTGAACTCTTTTACAACATTTAATCTTAACAGCAAAATAAGCACAAAATCCCATTTTCAGGAACTACAGGTGTGTTTTAATCTTGTTGCATATTACTGTTTTGTTTTTTTTTTGTCATTTAAAATAATTGAATCATCTTGTTTCTACAACTTTGACTCAGGCTCAAACAGCAGCCTTTAAATAAATAATTAAGTGCTGTGATAATTGTCAATATGGACTGATAATGTTAACATTTTTATGTGGTGAATAAAAACTGTGATCTATTGGCACAATTTATATATATATATATATATATATATATATATATATAAAACTTTAAAGAAGAAAACATTTAAAGTTAAAT
>JAPQRP010000009.1:4876590-4898870 GCA_037367295.1 Apogon hyalosoma | reverse complement strand
TGTACATATCCTGACCAAGGAAAATCCAATTCTCCCTTTGTGCAGTAATCTACACCTGGCTTTACTGCCTCCGTCAAGAATATACATTATATAGACTAAATGTCTTCTAAAATTAACCTTTATTTGCAACATAGTATAACAAACTATTACATGATAAAAAAAAAAATAATAATTTTTGCAAAAAAAAAAGTCTGTTTTGAATGTCTGGGGTCACCAGAAATTTGTGATGTTAAAATGGGGTCAGGAGAAAAAAAACGTTGGGAACCACTGCTTTAGGGGTTTGCTAATCTGGTTTAAATGGTTTTATTTTTGCAAAATACTTACACTGAAGTGTGTTTTATTTGCTGCTGAGTCACTGTAGAACTATCACGTTTCCACTTATTTGTCTTGTGTCATAACTGTGGTCTTTCTTTCTTCTAGAGCCCAGATCTCCAGCTGAATCAGGTACATATTTAATTACTGAACTCTCACCTGTCTCATGTGTAGAAGCAGCTGTCCGTCCGTCCGTCTGTCCGTCCATCTGTCTGTGTACACTGCTGCTGTGTGTACATGTTACTCTGCTCAAGTGTTTATAGTCCTTGGCCGCGGCTTCAGCTCCCCTTTGTACATAAGCCAGGGCTTCTTTTCCCTGAATGTGGACCTTATAAGGTAGAGTCTCTCCATGGCAGACCACTGCAACCTGCTGGAGCTGCTCACGGACGCTCAGCCCTCAGAAAACACAGGGTTTACTCACTGTGGTGGTTAAGAGATGAGCAGTGTATGATTGTTCTGTATCAAACCAGCTTAAAAATGTGAGTATCATTTTGTTTATTTTGTTTCTTTTACCAGAGGAAATATGCACGTTGGTCATTGCTGAGGCGTTTCCTGAAGATTCGGGGATGTTTACATGTACAGCAAGCAACAAATATGGAACGGTGTCCAGCACTGCAGCACTAAGGGTCAAAGGTAAAGTGTCTCATCAGCAGTGATCACATTTATACCTAGAGCTGCAACTGACCATTAATGAATCTGTTAATTGTTTCTCTGTTATTTCATTGACTTTAAAAATATCAGAAAAATGGTAGGAAAAAAAAAGATGCTGACTAGTGTTTCAACATCTTTCAATTACTGGTTTTGTCTAAATCTGTTCAGTTAAAGGTTATGTCTAAGATGTATGACGACTAAATGCAGAAATGAAACGTAATTGTCAGAATCATGTCATTAATGTGGACATAACATTGTATTTTCATTACCTTAGATTGAGTTGTTTTTCAGACAGAGCAGGTCACCTCCACGGACACCTCCATATTGTTTCACCATGTTTCTACAGTTACTCCAAAACATCTTCCTCCTCCTCCTTCCTTGTCATCTTCTTTTCCTATTAATGTCAGAGCATCCAAAGATATGAGGCAATACACAACAGTGTCATCCAGTGTTACTACGGTGTATTTCCCTGCAGCTCTTTTTATTTGATTTTTCAATTTGCACAAAACTTGGAAAAAGTTTAAAATTTTGCAAAAACATGTTAATACTTCAAAATCACAATACTTTATTAATCCCGGGGGAAATTATTGGGTGTTACAGTCGCTCCATTCAGGTAGAAGAAAAAGTTGCAGGAAAGAAATAATCAATACAACAGAAAAAGAAAACGAGGCTTACGCTGTCGGCAGCAAGGGTATATCCCCTGAAATCCCCCCAATCCTCTGCTATATATAAATCTATCCACAATAATTGTTAGGCAATAAATATATATATAATAATATAATATCTGTCCTAGTTACCACATTCACACGAAGAAGATCCAGCAGCGGTGGATCAAGCAGCAACATTCAGGGTAAAACCATTATAACCCTGAAACGCCATTGTGGGGCTATAATAAATGCCATTAAGTCAGATTTACCAAATAACGCGGTCTCTACATGTGTGGAGCGATGAGGAGACTCAAATATACAAATATTAATATCAGATTAGATGGAAAATACCAACAAAATGCTGACATGTTTGAAGAGCTCACACATTTCAAGCAAAAGTGACATTATATCATCCAGACCAGAAGTTTAGTTTGGGTTGTAAACAGCTGAGCAGCTTTGGGTTTAACCAGAAACTCTTACATTGGTCAGATCCTCCATAAACAGTTTAGGTCGTATGTTAAAAATAATATAAACTAATGACAATAAACCAGCACTAAATGCATACATTTGGATTTCATTTTGCAGTTCGTCCCAAATTCTGTTAAGATTTGCAATACATTTGGAAGAAAACTGACTTAATCTCCCTGTCAAAACAACAGGGTCTTCAGCTGTTTAAGACTCAACGTAATTTAAAGTGCAAAGAGACACTGGTAACACGTTCCATAGTCCGGGGGCCACTGCTTGAAGGGCCCGATCCCCTCTAGTTTTGAAGTGGGTGGGGGGATGACCAGCAGACACTGACTCAATGATCTAAGAGCATGTGTAAGGTTATGATTAGGGCAACTTTGGCAACTCGTACACGTAAACAGGGGTTTGACCGTATAAATCTAAAAGTGACACCTAAAATTTTAAAATTAATCCTAAAATGAATTGGGAGCCAATGTAGTTCTGCTAAAACCGGTGTGATATGTACTCTTCTACTGTTGTGAGTTAAAAGTCATTACTGAACAGCCTGAAGGCAATGAACATCTTTCTGGTTTAGACAAATATAAGAGCTGTTACAGTCATCTAGGAAGAAATAAAAGTGTGACGGATTATCTCCAGTTGTAGTTCTAGTTGTGTGTTTATAACATCGTTCTACCTTTTAGGGTCACAACTGAATATCTGTCCAGGGACCGAAGATGAAAAATAGCCTTTATGCTAACTCTAGTGCATTTACAGTCATGGGAATTAATGTACAATGTCCCTGTTAAATAAACCAATAAATAAAGTCCAATAAATACCTTTCTTCTCTTTCTTTTCTTCAGGGAACGGTAGCAGCAGCCACCATGCGAGGCCTTTCAGCAGTTTAACAGTGGAACCAGCTCAAACACACCCTCCCCTGTTAGATCTCACCCCTCCCACCCTCAAAACTCAACCAGAGGTAACTGTGACCAACAGCATCAAACCCCACTCCAGCACCATCCGCCTGGACCCGCTGGTCTCTAGCACCTTACGCCTGGACCCCCTGAACACCAGCACCCTCCGCCTGGACCCCCAGAGCTCCAGCGTGCTGCGACCGGACCCCCTTCGCACCAGTCTGGAGCCCACCAGCCTGAGCAGCAGCCTCTACCTGAGCTCCAGGAGTACCAGCACCCCCGCCTTAGACCCTCTGCACTTCCACCGGGACCCTCCTGGATCCGCTGAACCACAAAGCATCCTAAAACCCTCCTCTACAGTCGAGACTGCGCCTGACATGAAAGCCCCCAAAGCCAAGGGAACCCCTAACGGGACCCCCTTTGTGATACCCCTCCCTGATCCTCCACCAAACTCCTGCTTAAAGTCAGGAAACGGAACCAACCACAAACAGTCCCGGTCCGGCTCCAGAGTGGGTCTGCGTGTGCACTTTAAACTGCCTGAGGATGAGGAGGAGGAACAGAGTGACCCGTCCAGTCAGTCTGATGAAGATGGGCTGCAGGCGTCCATCAGCAAAGAACCGCCGCCAGTGTTCGCAAAACCCAAACTGTGAGTACATTACGTTCATTGACGACTATTTCCTCAGTTAAATGATTCGTTGTTTGATCTGTAAAATGGTGGAGAATGTCAATCAGTGTGACATCCTCAGATGTTTTGTTTGGTTGGAGAAGTTCAGTTTACCGTCATAGAGGAATAAAGAAACCAGAGCATCCACCATATGAACAAAAGCATGTGGACACATTGAATTCAGGTGTTTCTTTTCTAACAGGGGTCTGGGATACAAAACAATAATGACTAATGTCAGAATAGTTTTATATTGGTCAACCACTTCTGTCATTGTATCCTCAAAATTCTGAAATGTGTCTGTCTGAAAAGTGCTTGAATTTTAGTTATAAGTGCTTGAAAGTCCTTGCAGTTATAGCACTCTGATGCAATTTATTTATTTTTAATATTAACTCTGCCAGGTTAGATGGCAAGCCATTTTGAAAAGTAAAACTTTATGTAAAAAAGAAAATCAGTGGGTGTTCTCAGGTCGACTCCAGGTCCATTTTTATCTTAATCTTTGTCTCAGTGTGAGTGTGTCTGAAGAACGCTAAGTGGCTTCCCTTTTTTGGATAAAACTTTGTGTTCTCCTTTAATTTCAAAACTTTTTGCTACTACGAAACATAACTTTAGATGTTTATAGCATCATGCAATTCACATCATTGTGATAAAAAGTGAAATAAAATAATCATGAGTATATGTATTCTTGTAGATATGCGTTTTATGCCAGCAATAAGGTGCCGTTTGGAAAAATTTGAAAATGATCCTTAAAAGTGCTTGAATCTGACCTTGAAAAATGTGTACAAACCCTGATAATAGCAGAACACTGACAGGGAGCGTTACTTTCAGTGTGTGACGGTTTTTTCACTGTGTCGGTCAGTTGTTTTAACCCTGTAAAGTCTGAACCATTAAATCACTGACAGAAAATTCCAGTTCTTTGAAACTGGAGGCTTTATTGGCCCTTCTGAACAACCAAAAAAAAAATGTTTTTTTCAAATATCAATTTCCATGTATGAGTTTTAATTTTGTATCATATTTGATACATCAGGTCTCAATGCTCAAATATTATTTTTGAACAAACAAACCACAATATAACACAAACATGTCTACCAAATTGGTCATTCTTTTTCTAAATTGTCAAAGTTCTTACTAATGTCAGTCTTGTAGTGTCACTGGAAAGGCCTCTGGTGAACGAATTCATCCCCCCGGTGGATTATCTATGTATTGCATGTATCTAATTGTATACATCAGGTTTTTCAAGACAAAAAATATCACACTCATCATGTAGAGGGCTTCAAAACTCATGTATCAAATATGATAGGTTTGGCGTTATAGGGTTAATCTAAATCAAATGTAATGGGCTGTATTAAGAGAAGCAGAGGAGGGAGGTTCCTCCTTCACTAGGTTCATCCATCAGCTCTGGTCAGACCCAGTTCACTACTGAATAAACCTGGATCTCAGATGTGGATCTTCCGACTTTCCAAAACAAAGGATGGCGTTTTTTATTTGTAAGTCTGTCTTTGTGCATTTATGTTTATCTCTTGTGATTTATCTTGTGCTGTTTAATCTAAAGACACAATATAACTGCAGCAGCCTGTACTGTTTATTTCTGTGATGGGACTAGAACAGGAATATTTCCATTTTCTGCAGCTTTATCCTTCTACTGCGCTACACCTCAGATGCAAATGTTGTCTTTTTTTCAGTCCACTGTTTTTGTCTGACAGCTTTAGTTTATAGTTCAAGAAGCTTTTGCACAATGGATGATATAAAACAGTTTTAAAATACAACACGTCGCTTAGTTTAAACCAATAATTTCCAGCTTTTTTGTCTTCCGGCAGTGTGTAGTCGACTCCAGTTGTTCACAAAAGTAATGGTGATTTTTTTTTTTTTTCCCCATCAAACATCTGACTTGCTTTCATCTCAGTAAATGTTAGTCATCCATTATGTCATAAAAACAGAAGCAAGGATCAGATGTTTTCTTTTCTCATTAATCATGAGTGTCTGCTCCTCCTCCACTAACATGCTGCAACAACACTGATTATAACATTTAGCTACATTTTGCTGCTGTATCTTTGTACTTATTTTGGATTTTTCCTGTCAGATTTTTGCTTTTAGTGGTTTATTTGAATACAGCTGCATCCGTATTCTCCTTCAGTAATTGCTTCTACTGTTGAATTTACAGATATTTGTGTATAAATACAGGGAGCTCCGTATTTGCAGTGAAAGCTGAGAGCGTCTTCAGCTTGGAGGGTGTTTTGTTTGTCCTGTCCGTGGGCCATAAAAGGGCAGAATATTCCTTGGCTCATTCCTTCTGGAGTTCACAGTCCTGCTGCGATTTATGAGAGGAGTACAGCAGCTTCTCTCACGTCCAACACACATCATGACTGTTTTTGGTAGTTCATATTAGATTTGGTTTTGCTGTGACTGACTGGGTTCAGCCCGTAATTTTAGTCACAAAATTGTGAAATATATATATATATATACATATATTTAAAAAAATCACTTTGACCAAACGTGAAAATGGATTTGCATGATTGCCTTGAAACTCAATGTGCTATCATTGCATATTTAAAAATTTTCCATTGTTTTTGTAAGTTATTGTTTATTGAATTCATAGTTCAGATGAATTTATTCACTGATTATATAGAATACCTAAACAAAACAAGCTCAAATTAAGCACTAATGAGTGACATCGCATGTTTTTCCTTGGTTATCTTATTAGCAGTTACACAACCTTTTAATTTGACCCTTTTTTTTTTTTTAATTTCTGTCTACGTCAGGTATATGCTTCTCATTCAACAAATCAACTTTGCGGCCATTTTTGACTGTTTTTTGGCATCAGCAATAAAAATTCCATTTGTAACTTCCAGTATATTTTTATCAAGAGGGAGGATTTTAAGGCCATAGTGAAGATAAAAAAAAAAAAAAAAAAAAAAAAAAAAGACAGCCAGAGCACAGTCATACTATTGTTTTATTTTTCCAAGAAAAAAGTTTTAGACACAAAATTCATCAGTCAAAATTATGAGCTGAACCACAAAGGACTGAATCTGTGAGGATCTTTCCAATTTTACCAAAAACCCTGAATATTTGGTTAAGATATTCCTCTATTTCCCCTTCTTCATGAGTTTACTCTCTTGGTGTTGTTTTTTCTCTTGAAATGTTATGACTTTTTTCTTAAACTATTATATTTTTTAATATTCAGTGTGGTCCTAATCCTCTTTGCTCAGTAAAAGTTGCAGACGGAATGTGTCTGCTTTTTAATTCTAGTTTTCCCTGATTTTTGCCTTAAACCGTAGTTTTGCAAAAATAGTTTTATTTGTGCCTAAACACAGAAAAACTGTACAGAACACTGACTTCAGAATGCAAACAGAACATCGTCAGATACAAATAAATATATAAATAAATAAAAAATGTAAACGTTGCTATTTTTTGATGATTATAACAGAAAATATTCAGCGGTATCTGTAAAGCCATGATTCTGTCTCCATTATTTTGCGATTCCAGTCTTTACTTTGGGTTTGTCTTGACCTACAGGGACCCAGCTCAGCTCCAGCTTCTACACAACCAGGTCCTGTTGGAGCAGCAGCAGGATACTGAACCCCCGACCCGGACCCAAACCCAGCCCCAGCCTCCACCACCGCCCCCACCTCAGGCTTACCCCCCGATTCAGGTCCAGATCCAACCTGAGGTCCAAAGCTCCCATGAGCCGAGTCCAGTGTGGTCGCCCAGAATACACCGTGAACCCCCTCAGATCTACACCATGACCACAGCACCTGCACCTCCGCCTACTACCGCCCCTCCAGCTCCCATCCTGACCTCCACTCCAGCTCCCACCCTGACCTCCACTCTTCCCATCCTGACCTCAACTCCGGCTCCCGCCCCTACCTTTTCACCTCCTCCCATCCACTCCCCTCCCTCTGCTCCTCATCTGAAGACGTCCTCAGTGGTGACCTCCCCTCCACCTGCTCCACATCTCAACACTGCTCCTCCTGGTCTTAGCACCGCCTCCGTGATCCAGATGAACACCATCCACGCCTCCCACCTCAACCTGTCCCCTGCTGCTTTTAACAGAAGTGCGCCCACTCCCCAGTTTTTCTCTCCTCCCCCTCCACCAAAGCTCAGTTCCACAGATCCAACCCCTTTACACCAGATCACATCTCCTGCCCCTCTGCTACGAAGCACCCACGCCTCCCTCATGAACCTCACCGCCACCTCCCTGACCTTCAACTACACCCGGCCCAAAGAGTTCATCGCTGCCCAGGCCTTCTCCCCAGTAAGAAGCCCCTCCCCCACAGAGTCCCCGGTCCCTCTGCTCCATGAACTGGCCGCCGAGCTCAACTCTTCAGCAACCAGCTCCCCGACGCTCCCACCCTTCTCCCCTCCTCCTCGGATCTTCCCCACCAGGGTTCTCCAGTCGCCCACCAGCCCCCCGTCCCTCGTATCGTCTCCCACTCCGGGTTCAGCGTCGCTCCTGAACAGCGTGTTTGCCCTGAGAGCCCAGTCTCCACCACAGGCCTCCTCCCCGACATCCAGCAGCTCCACCCCAAGCCCCATCCAGAACCCGGTGGCATTCCTCAGCTCCGTCCTGCCTTCCCTGACCCTGTGTCACCCCACAAACTCCATGGGCCTGCCCAAAGGCGCTCCAGCAGGGTACGTCCCCTCACTTCATGGACCAAAATACTGAGCTACACTATATGGACAAAAGTATGTGGACACGTTGAATTCAGGTGTTTGTTTTCTAACAGGGGTCTGGAATACAAAACAATAATGACTGTCAGAATATTGTTTTATATTGGGATAAATATCGTTGCATTGGTTAGTTTGGTTTAAATTGTTATCTTTGCTTCCAAAATGCCTCAGAGATGGTTTTGAATTAATTTCTCAACACTGATTTTGGGGTGTTTTTTTTTTTTTTGTTATGCATGACTGTGATTTTAAATGTTCTACCACTAAATTTCTAAAATATTTTTCCTGTTCTGACTGTAAATAATAATTTTCTTTCACAATTAACCATCTACTTCAGTCACATCTCACTGAGGAACAAAAATCTCCCATTAAACTATAAGGAAATATTGATGTTTTTATCTCAAATCAGCATGAACAGGACATCTTACAACTGTAAACATGTGTCCATATAATTTATAAACATCAATATTTCCTTAAAGTTTAATGGGAGATTTGTCTTCCTTAGTGAGATGTGAAGTAAGATGATTAGATGTGATAGAAAATTTAGTCAGAGCACAAAAAATATTTTAGAAATTTAGAGGAAGAACATTTAAAATCATATTCATGGACAAAAAAAAATCAATGTTGAGAGAGTTAAGTAAAAACCATCTCTAAGGCATTTTGGAAGCAACGATAACTATTAAACTTTAAGGAAATACTGATGTTTCTAAACTATGTGGACATAAATATTGGGAAACATGATGTCTACAGCTGTAAGATGTCCTGTTCATGAGGATTAGAGATAAAAACATCAATATTTCCTTAAAGTAAAAACCCATTTCTGAGGCATTTTGTAAGCAAAGATAACAATTTAAACCAAACTAACCAATGTAATGATATTTATCTCAAAATAGAACTGTATAGAACAATATAGAACTCAAGTCAAGCACATTATGAAAATAAATACCAATTCACCCCAGGTTTAACTGACATTAGTCATTATGGTTTTGTATCCCAGACCCCTGTTAGAAAAGAAACGCTTCAATTCAACGTGTCCATATAGCACATGATAAACAAAACACCTTATCTTGAGCTGTTGTTTCTTTTGTCTCCTCAGGGTCCTTAAGAAAACACCCAAGGTTCACCTCCCATCAAATGAGGAAATCCGCGAAAGCAAAGAAAGTCTGCTCATCGACATTGAGAAAAAGCTTCGGTTTAAGGATGATTCTCCACAGTATGTACATCAACAGGTATGAAGTAGTTTCTGTTTGGAGTAACTGTAGTACAAAGCCTTAACTAACCAGTGTTGTCGTAGTTAAACTAGTGGTTTAACTACCTTTCGCTAGCTTGGCATTGCTAGACTGAGGCTAGAACCTCTCTGGTCATTTTCGATTTCCAAGAGGAGATATCAATGGTTGCAGACAGAAAACAAAATAGACACAATTTGATCAACTTGACAGAGTTTAATGTTAATGTTTTGGGTATGATATCTTTTTTGCCAGCAACAATTTTTGTCTTCCCCCTGTACAAATTTGTCTTATTAGTCGTTCCCAAATAACTATAAAGACGAGGTGTGGTGGACTCCAGGAACATTTTTGAGAAAACTTACCTTTTTTATTAATCCATCTTACTGTCAAACTTAGATGAATTTGTGCACTACATTGTCCTACTCAGGCAAAAATGCTTATTTGCATTCCACATAACCATATCAAACCTGCTGCCACATTCTCTGAAAGTATAACAAATTGAGTTTTTTTTTTTCTCTATTTACCACTGGTGCATGTGGTGTTTTAGTTCTAACTCTTTAAATAAATTTGAGTGAAATAACACGTCACAGTCTGGCCTTTTGGTAAATAAACCTGACCAGATCCTGTCTCATGTATGACGGACAATTTTTTATCAACAAAATGTACTTTTTAAAAGAAAATCGTCTGATCCATAAGACAGTGGATTCAACAGTACAGTATCTCTGTTAGTCATATCAAACCCACCTCGTGTCAGATAAACAGATTTGTGTTAAAGGTGGGGTAGGAGATGTTTTTAACAATCCCCTTAACACCCCGATTTCAAGCAATTAATTAAATGCTCAAACACAAAAATAAAATTTTTAGTCACCTGTGGAACACACAGGACTGAAAAACACCATCCAATTATTTTAACCGGCCTGTCAAAATAAATGAATGGTGGAATGTCTATCAAATTCGACTGTCATTTATCCCTCCCCCCTCTGCACATACCCATCTTCGTGCACGAATCACGAGTACTCAGGCAGTTTGATGCTGCACAGCACTCGTGAACCCTTGAGAACAAGCATTGCGCGTCCCAGTACTCTGGAGGCGTGGCTTCGGGGGGAAGTCTGAAGAAAGGGGTTTGGACGTTTGAATTATGTATTTTCAAAATGTAGCTTGCTTGAACCATTTTTCCAGTATCTCCTACCCTACCTTTAAAGTCAAACAGGATGACGACAACAGTGGATTGGTGTCTTTTCCCACCTCAGTCCCACAACAAATGACCCGTCTCATCCAGTTCTCCACTGTCAACCTTTTCTAAATAGTTCTGTTGTAGCTTGAGGCCAAACGCCACTAATACCGACAAACTCAACGTGATCCACAAGACTCACTGTGTCTCAGCTTCTCCGAATATAAAGGATATTTCAGTCTTCATTTCATCTGGTATCACTGGAATCATGAATGTCAGTTTGTTCATATGTTTGTGTCATCAGTCGTTTGTATCTAACTATTTGAATCAGTTAGATACAGTCCGTGGAAAAACTCATTTCATTCCCAGACATTCATGCTTTTTTCATTAATGTGTATCCATTAAAGCTGCACTTAACGATTACTTTAAACATCGATTCAGCTTTCGACTGTTTTAGATGAGAGCTTTGTTGTAAATAAATTCTGAAAAAGTTGAAAAAAAAAAGATTAAATTTTTGGTTTTGTCACAACCCAAAGATGTTCAGTTTGTCACAAAGCAGGAAAGAAACCAGAAAATATTCATATTGAAGAAGCTTTAAATATGATATCAATGATATATTGTTAGCCTCATAGCATAATTGCCATAATTTTTGGCCAAATTGTGATTTCTGCATAAAATGAATCAGCAGTGTTTGGAAAGTAAAGTTACGCAGATATCACAATCAGGCCAAAAAGATGACTTAAGCAATTATGCTATGAGGTTAACAATATTACTGATTTAAAAAAATAAAAAAGTGGATTATATCTCCTCAGATTGACTTAAAAATATTCTTAAATATGAATTCACATTATTTTACTTTTTACTATTTTAAGCACTTAAGTTAAACAAAAAAATAAAAATAATAAACAAAAACTAACCAGTAAATCAACATGTACATAAATTTAACAAGATAATCACCAAAATGCACAGAAAAGGAACAAAATAATCAGTGAGAGAAAACCAAGCAAATAAAAATAAAATGAACAAACAGAACCAAAAACAAAAAATTAATTGACAAAATGAATAAATATAACAAGATGATTTAAAAAGCATCAAAATCAAAGAAATTAACAAAATAATCAATAAAATTGACAAAACTGAGCCAAATAAGCACTGAAATTTGAATCATTGTATTCAATGTCTTAACTCTTTAATAATGAAATAACAAAAAGGTTAAAGCACTAAATAAAAGTTAAACAAAATACTAGAAAAATTAGCAAAATAATAAACACTAACAAAAATTAAACAAAATAACCAGTAATTCAAGTACATAATGTACATAAATTTACCAAAATAATCAATGAAAATGTACAGAAAATAAAAGAGCAAAATGGAGAAATATGAACAAAAACAAGATACACAACATACAGAAAATGAACAAAAAACACCGCTACATTAACAGAAATAAACAAAAATGGACAAATAAAACAAGATAATCAGCAGAATGCACAGAAAAGGAACAAAATGAATTATATTCACAGTGCCTCAAATCTTTAACAATGAAATAACGGCGCTGAACTGAAAATGGTTCATTTATCAGGTTTAAATGTACAAATAATCAAATCAGTCACATGAGGCTCAACATGTGACTGATTTAACAGTCGAGTGGTGGATGAATGAAGTCGTGGTCGCAGCTCTAGTGCCACCGTTAACGTCATGAGCATGTCCATAATAACCTGGAGTGTCTGAGACTGAACGTTGTCCATTCATCAGTATCTGTATGTTTGTGTGTCTCCGTTGGTGTTCATCATCATCCTTATCCTCTCATAGAAGCTGAGTAATGAGGGGAAAACAGCGAGCAGACCCCTTGGACCAAACATTCCTGCTACTGTCATTAACTATGATGAGGTACAAGCACCGCTTTGCTCGAGGCTGTATGGGTTAGAATATTTCAGGCCCACACGAAGGAACCTGGACACTCTCCGTGACTTATCTCATTACCATGGTTACGTGATACGTCTAATCAAGCCTTTAAGCTTCTGTTAACTAATATATAACCTGCACGAATAATCTCAGAACACACTCAGGGTGTAAGTTGGTTAAACAGTGCACTTTAAATGTAACTTTCCCACAGTTTTCACCTACTGAAGCTTGCAGCCCTTTTTCACCCTACTTGCGTCCAGTTAAACCTGCATATTTTCCTTATATTTCACATAATTTTCCTGCCTTTCACCTATTCCAGGGGTGTCAAACATATCGCCTGCAGGCCAAAAATAATGTGCGAAGTGCAGAAATTACACTGAAGATATTAACAGTTAAGGGTCAAACTCTTTTTAGTTCAGGTTCCACATACAGACCAATGTGATCAAGTAAAATAACAGCATAATTACCTATAATTAATGACTCAAATATTCTTCTTGGTTTAAAGGTAGGGTAGGAGATGTTTTCCTAGTGCATTTTTTACTGTATTGCTAACAATCCCCTTCACACCCAGATTTCAACCAATTAATTAAATGCTCCAACACAAAAAATAACACATTTTTAGTCACATGTGGAACAGACAGGACTGAAAAACACCATCCAATCATTTTAACCAGTCCATCAAAATGATTGAATGGTGATATGTCTATCACACTCAACTGCCATTTGTGTCCCCCCCCACCCTGCAAGTACAATCCAGTACTCTGGAGGCGCGGCTTTGGGGGGGAAGTCTGAAGAAAGGGATTTAGACTTTTGAATTGTGTGTTTTCAAAATGTAGCTTGCTCAAACTGTTTTTCCAGGATCTCCTACCCTACCTTTAATGTGGAAAAAAAAATTAGATTACATTATGCCTATAATTAATGACAACTCCAAAATTTTCTCTTTGTTTTAGTGCAAACAAGCATTGTTTGTTTGTTTCGAATATCAACATTTAAAACCAATGCAACAAGGAAAAACAGTATAAAAAAAAAACCCAAAAACATTGGAAAAGGAACAGGATATCATTTAACAATAAAATGTGAATAACCTGAATAAATAAGAACAATCTGACATGTCTAAAGAAAATTAAGTGTAATTTTAACAATATTCTGCCTGTTACTAAATGTTTTGTGCCTTTGTAGATCTGATCCGTAATGCACATGTAGAAATAAGTTGAATATTGTTAAAACTGCACTTTTTTTCTCTTGAGAAATTTCAGTTTTTCATGTTATTCACATCTTTTATTAATGTAAATATGTTCATAATTTAATGTTATTTTTTGCACTGAGAAAAATTTGGAGTTGGCATTATTTATCAGCTATTATTTTAGTGGTCCAGCCCACTTGACCTGAAAGACAACGAGTGTGACACCCCTGACCTACTCCTTTCAGTTAAATACTATGAAGAAGGTGTTTAAAAGTACACGAGGTCTAACGCTGCAGTTCATCTTTCTGTTCTCTGTTTTACCCTCAGCCTTATTTTGTCCACTTTAATTCAAACTCGAGGCCTCTGCATGATCTTCACCGTCCAGTGGCATTAAGTGAACGTCAGCGCTCGTCTTGAACTTTGTTTTACAGACGTCACTTTAATGTCTCTGGTCAGAAGGTGCACGTTGTATCGCGGTGGAGAGTCTTGAGTTTCGAGCATATCTCTGTTTTTTTTTTTAAAGCTTCTATGAGCGACGTGTGCATGTAGCCCTAGGTCGAGCCCAACGCCGACGCTCCTTAATGAACCCAGTGGTTTTCCTCCTCCAGGAGTACAGAGTGTCCAGCTTTGAGCAGAGACTAATGAGCGAGATCGAGTTCCGTTTGGAGCGAACGCCGGTGGAGGAGTCGGACGACGAGGTGCAGCACGACGACATCCCCACGGGGAAATGCATCGCGCCCATATTTGACAAGAAGCTCAAGAACTTCAGAGCCATGGAAGGAGTTCCTGTCACCTTCTCATGCAAAGTCGTGGGAATCCCTATTCCAAAGGTCAGAGGTCAACAGCACTGGAGTTAAAGCTGTTTCAGCCACTCTAACCCTCTATTCCACTACATCTATGTGCAATAATCCTCTGTTCTTACAATAATACAATATTATTCAGATAAAAATGCACTATTTTTTCATAGACTTTCATAGATATACACACTGTTAACATTGCTAATATTCATAGACATACATACTGTTAATACTGTAAATATTGTAAATACTTTTCATATTTTATGTCTATTTTCATTTTACATTCTATTTTCTTATCTAATTTTTAGTTTTTGTAATCTTTGCTCTATTCTTATTTTCTGATGTATTGGCTTTTTATTTCTATTATGCTATTTGATTTGATTCTATGCTATCTTATCTGTGAGGCAAATATTGTACTTTTTACTCCATTACAAATGTTCGACAGCTTTAGTTTTTCTATAAATTTTAGATTATGGTGACAGTCTATAGTTATCAGTCTGCTTTCAGATTATCATTACTACTAACTATAGAACTCAACATTGTGTGAATTGGTTTGGTGGCCCTCTCTCTCTCTTTAAAACCTGATAAACCCTCTATTTTATTTATTTATAAAGCCCTTATCAGTCTTTTACCTGTGTATATCACTGCATTATCTTTTAATAAGGGCATTCAAATTATTTCATTATGTTGTAAGTCCCACCTGTTTTTACTGAACTTGGAAAATCTAGTTTCACTCTTTGTGCAGCAACTCACATTTTTAGTGTCATTATATAATTTTACTATAACTGTGTTTATGTTGATTTTTTTTACATTGATTTTTATTGTTTTCTTGCTTTATAATGACGGTGTGTTTTTCTCTCCTCACGTCTTTGTATGTTTCTGCTCAGGTTTATTGGTTCAAAGATGGAAAACAGATCCTGAGGAAGAATATCCACTATAAGAGGATCAGAGAGGGGGATGGGACATGTGCTTTACACATCGAATCTGTGACCAACGATGATGACGGAAACTACACCATCATGGCGGCTAACCCTCAGGTAAAACTTAAAACCTTCATGAAAACAAAACAATAAAAACTCAACTAACAGAACTACTACTGGACAAACCTTTATGGCGTTTGTGCTGAGGTGTCACAGTATGTAAAACTTCAATAGCAAGAACATAATATAACACTAGGGTACAAGAGTCCAAATGACAACAGAGTGAAATAAGGCAAATGTCTAAATGTGATTTTCTTTTTGATACCTTCAGGGTCGAATCAGCTGCTCGGGTCATCTGATTGTCCAAACGGGTCCTCCTCGCAACCGAATGACACCAATTCACCCCCAGAGGTGAGACCAGTTTCTCTAAAGGGTCAGGAACTGTTTTCAATCCACCTGCAGAGTCAGATTGAAGGTTTTAATTACTGTTTAGTATTGTTTATCCTCTATATGTTAATTAGTTTAGTGTTATTTTGAGCACACAGAATCATCAGATAAAGAACCATACAACATGGTCAAACAAAAATTTTCTGTGCCCGAAAAGGAGTGGGAGGAAGTATAACTTATAGACTTCCACCCCTTTTTACAAACTAAAAATTGAATTAATTCCAGTTCCTTTGCTTTTCTTAATATGTAATTATGAAATCATGTGCGCATAAACAAGAGTTTTACGCTTTTACTACTGTTTTTTTTAATATCATGTGGAGTTTCAGTTTAGACTTAAATGTGTTTGCTGGTTTTGCTTAGTTTTTATAAATTTCAGTGTTAGTTTGTCTTTTCTGAAATAATAAATAATAATAAATCAGATAAAAACAAAATACGTGGTTAAAACAGTGTTTTTTCGTCATTAACCAGAAAAAAAAAATCGGGCACAGCAACAGTAAAATAATACAACATGTATCTAAATATGGCAAAAATATGTGAACAGTTTTCAGAAAAGATAGATGTCATAAACCCAAGAAACAAGAGGATTAGAAGTAAAAACTGACTCCAGTTTCAGATATATAAATGGAGTTAATCTGTTTTTCCACCCCTAGTTTTCATAATTTTCTCGTCAACATTATTAACCTTAATGTGTATTTGAGGGTTGTAACACGCTCTTCTCACCTCTTCTCAGGGTACGAGCTCGTATACAGGAAGTTGAAAACGAACAAACACAGGAGCGTTTCTTTCGGCCTCACTTCCTCCAGGCTCCAGGAGACATGATGGCTCATGAGGGGAAACTCTGCAGACTAGACTGTAAGGTAGGAAGAATTAAAGGAGGGCCAGAAATGACAGGGCACATTATGATTAATCAGGATATAGAAATAATTTTCACAATACTATTGAATCATTATTTCCTTGACAATTAAGGCTGGTTTTAGGGACTGAATAAAGTTCAAGGAACCAGACAGTTATTTGTTCATTAACTGTAAAAAAAAAAAAAAAGTTGAAGATGAAACAAATTAACAAGGATGTAAAAGACACAAGAAAACAAAAGGCATCAGAAATAAAGCAAGATTAAAAAGATATGACAAAGAATATGCAACAGGAAGAAAATGTAGAAGATGCAACAAGACAAAAGAGTTGCAACAAAACCAAGAATGATGTAGAAGACAAGATGAAAACAATGTGAAAGAGAAGAACAGAAAAGATGAAAATTTGTAACAAGAGAAAAATTATGCCAGAGACACAAGGTGAAAAATGATGAAAGACGAAACAAAATGAAAAAGATCCAGCATGATGAAAATAATGAGACAATAAGGCAAGAAAAATGGAAAGACCTGTGTTTCAGAAGACACAATAAGATGAAAACAATGTGAAAGCCAAGAAAACCAGAAAAAAATAATGTAAAAGACCAAACCAAACAACGTAAACACAGAGTTCAGTTAAAGTCTTCCAGTCCTTCCAGAAGCTTCTCTAGACTAAATGAGGCCCTTCTTTACGGTGCAGGTGAGCGGTCTGCCCAGCCCAGAGCTCATGTGGTTGGTGAATGGGAGGCCCATCTATCCGGACATTTACCACAAGATGTTGGTGCGGGAGAACGGCATCCATTCGCTGGTCATTGACCCTCTGACACAGAACGACGCTGGAACGTACACCTGCATCGCAAGCAACAAGGCGGGACAGAGCTCCTTCAGTCTGGAGCTGAAGGTTGTAGGTAAGAACCGGATGATTTTAGCCTTTTACCGTCTGCTATGAGACAAAAATGAATGAGTGTCCTGTCCACTGTAGAGAAGGAGATGAAGCATCCTCCTCAGTTTGTGGAGAAGCTGCAGAACATGGGGATCCCTGAAGGAACGCCGGTCCGGATGGAGTGTCGGGTGCTGGGGATGCCTCCGCCGCTCATCTTCTGGAAGAAAGACAACGACACCATTCCTAGAACCAAGGACAGAATCAGGTTAGAACCAGAACACGCCTGTCTGTGGAACACAGAGCTGAGGTTTCAGATTTATTTTACTGCCGCATTCATGTGCGTTTCATCTTCGACACTTTTACCTGCAGTGTAAACGGAGCCGTGGTGCAAAATCAGGTTCTTACAATTTATTGCAGTAAAGGACTTGACAAGTGCATTAAAGCAAGATTACATTAGATAGAACTTTAGAGACCCCTTGGGCAGAACCCTCAGGAAATTAAGGTTCCAGTAGCAGCACAACAACAAACGTACACATATAAGAAAATAGTAATAAAAATAATAAATATGCACAATAATTATATATATAATTTAATAATCACAGGATACATTTTTTTAAAGTGACAAAGTTATAATAGTATGATTATAAGTATGTAAGTAACAGTAATAATAATGGAGCAGACAAACATATTAAGACAAGGATTTTAGAGTAATTTATGTTGGATTATCATGTATACTGGGGTATTTTTCTGTATTACTTCACTTACTTGATTAAATGTTCTGAATCCTTCCTTCACTAATGCTTAATTTGTCTTTCCCAGTATGCACCAGGACGCCACAGGATACGTGTGTCTCCTGATCCAACCAACGACAAAAGACGATGCTGGATGGTACACGGTGTCGGCCAAAAACGAGGCTGGCATCGTCTCCTGCACCTGCAGACTCGATATCTATGGTAAAGGATCTGAAAACCCTGTTAATTGTCTGCTTCAACAGAAAAAAAGCTGTAATAAGAATATTAGCGCAGTGTCAGTTACATGGAAATCTTGAATTATGCTGTATCTGTAATTGTGGCTGTAGACATGATGTGTCCCAATACTTTTGTCAAATATAGTTTATAAACATTAATAGTTCCTTAAAGTTTAAAGGGTGATTTTTTTCTTAAGTGAGACGTGAAGAAAGTAGATGGTTAGTTGTGGTAAAAAAATATTATTTACAGTCATATTTTAGAAGTAGAACATTTAAAATCATAGTCATGGATTTAAAAAAGAAACACCTTACAGGGACACGTTGAATTTAGGTGTTTTTCTAACAGGGGTCTGGGATACAAAACAATAACTGTCTGCATATAGTTTTATATTGGGATAAATATCATTACTTTGCTTCCAAAATGCCTCAGATTTTGTATTGCACACTCGTCTGTGTTAAGGTATTTTAAATGTCTTTTTTAAAAATTGCATGTTTATAACCTTGTGCTACTTTTTAGGGGTCAATTCAACATCTGCCCAGGGACTGCAGATGAAAAATAGTCATCAGATTAACTCTGGCGCATTTACAGTCATGTGAATTAATTAATAAAACAATAAAATAAAAAAAGATGGTTTTAACTTAATTTCCCCTCAACATTGATTTTGTTTTTTTATCCATGACTAAGACTTATATTATAAACTATATGGACAAAAGTATTGGGACATGTCATGTCTACAGCTATAAGATGTCCTGTTCATGCTGATTTGACATATAAACATTAATATTTCCCTAAAATTTAATGGTAGATTTTTCTTCCTAAGTGAGATTTGAAAAAAGATGGTTAGATGTAGAAGAAAATTATTATTTATAGTAAGAGCAGGAAAAATATTTTAGAACTTTAGAGGTAGAATATTTACAATCATAGTCATGGATAAAAACAAACTCAGTTTTTAGAGAAACTGAGTAAAAAACATCTCTGGGTTATTTTGAAAGTAAAGATAATTTAACCCAAACTAACCAATGCAATGATATTTATCCCAATATAAACTCTATTCTGACATTAGTCGTTATTGTTTTGTATCCCAGACCCCTGTTAGAAAAGAAACACCTGAATTCAACATGTCCACATACTTTTGTCCATATAGTGTATATTACAGTGTAAGGTGTTTCCTGTCACTACTGTACCGTGAATATTCATCATCTTTACTTACTGTACCTCCAGCACAGTGGCATCAGAACATCCCCGCCCCCATGAAGAAGACTCCACGCACAGGAAGCCGCTACGCCGCTCTGACAGGACAAGGCCTGGACATCAAGTCGGCGTTCCCTACATCGGAGAACAGCCCCATCCTGTTCGCCAGCTCACCCCCCGAGGCCACGCTGGAGAGCGAGGAGCTGTAACGGCAGAGCAGATTGTCATGACGTTTGTGTGATGCGCTTGAAGTTAAATACTCAGACGGCGGCGATGGGTTAAAGTGTCACCTGCTAGACGCCAACGCTATCAGCACTAATAGAGGGTTAGCCACCATTCCTATATACTCGTGTTTCACTACAGGAAAATGACAGATTTGCAAAGTCTTAGCTCATGAGCCATCAGAGGAAGCAGTTTGTGATCTCTGACAGGTTTTTCTACAGGTTTTAGATAAAATGTTAAGGTTGTTGAGAATAATTGTTTAAGTTCAAAACTACTCATGGTGATTATTTAACATATTAACCTGCTGGTAGTGATAGGTTCTATTAATGTTTATATGAAAAGTAGAGTTAAGTTATTGTTCATGAATTACCACATAGTTTACAGGAGATGGGCGAGCGCTTTCTCCTACATCTATTATTTTGTCAAGTCCATCACTGGTTCACCACCATTTTGCACCGTTTTTCATGTATGTGAGTGAAAAGGCTGATTGTTTTGAACGTCTCATTGTGGTTTGAAACACTGACACAGTTTCTTTACTGTATTCGCTTCAGGTGATTTAACATTTTCATGTTTGTATTGGAGATATTTCTCCTCAGGATGTTTTATCAGTGGAACGAGTCCAATTAGATTATCAAATCTGTGAGAGGAGTTTGTCCTGTGCGTTTGACTGTTCAGACTTTAAGATAAATCTAGACAAATCTGATGAAAACTGAATAAAAGACAAAGTTTGAAAGCACATATTCAGCTAATGTAAAGTTGCACATTGTAAAATAGTTTTGTCCTTCTCAGAATAAAGTTATATTTATTCAAATGAGTTTTGTCAAATTATCTTGATTCTGTATCAACTGCATTAAATTATGAGTCATTTCATATCAAATCACCCATGGTTATTTTGCTAATTTGGTGATTATTTTTAGGTCATATTTGATTTTTTTGTCCAGTTTCTGTTCATTATTATATAGTTTGATTTCTTCATTTTTGATAATTTTGTTGATTACTGTTTTTTCTTTTTATTTTCTTAATTTTTTGCTCATTTTATTCATATTTTGATCATTTCATGAATCTTTTGTTCATTACTTTGATTTAGATATTTCCTGGTTTCTGTCAGAGAAGCTGAAAATCTTGGGGTTGTCAAACACACTTGAGGACCTCATCTTGATTGCCATTTTTCACCATTTTCTGACAAGTGACAAAATACTCAACATATTCATCAACAGTCAGTCATCGACTTAAGATATTCGATAGTCTGACCTGGGAACTTTTTCTGAAACTGGGTGATTTAATATGAAATGACTGCTCTTTTTCAGAGAATGGTGGAGTTTAATTTTCTTGCTCTGGTTTTACATGTAAATGATGTTGTCCTTAATGAGAGCTTGTTTTGCCTGTAGTGTGACGAGGACCGATTAGCTTAAACTGATGCCAAACTCACAACAAATAGGAGAGCTCCAAAGCCAATTAAGCATCGCTAATCAGTCCAATTAGAGCGAAAAGAGTTCAAATAGGCAGAAAATTACATTCACCTCATGTGACCTAATTAGACTCTGAGCCTCATCTGACCAGCTGCCAGGACGAGTTGTTCACTGGCTGCTCGGTGGGTGTCAAAGCACCCAGATACACAATAATACGACTATCTCCACTGCTATTTCAACTGATGAGAGAAGAATCTCAATAAATAATATCGCCATAATTAACCCCTAAAAATCTAGACTTTATTGCAGGGCTCCTACAGGTTTCTACAAGTTAAATTTAAGACTTTTTAATATAGAATTTAATGCCTATTTCATGGCCATACTTGCAAAACTTTGCAACACCTAGAATTTGGGAAAATGTTTTTATTTACTCCAACACCTTAATTCCCACCGTTCAGAGTCATTTCTCACTGGGGGCTGCAAAGTTAGTGATATTTGGTTCCTAATTTCAATATAAATAGTTGGGTCGGAATGAGTGGAACTGAGTGGACTAACGTTACTTTCTTTGGAGCTCGGGCATTTAACAGACATTTAAATACAACACAGCCAACAAGTTTATGGCAACATAACTTAAAACCTACCATATTAAATTTAATAACTTTTAAAGGATTTTTTACAGTAATAATGCAGATTTGTAAATTCTAGACTTTTAAAGGGCTCATATTTATCTGAACCCACTTTTCTGAGTCTGTGGTTCATGTATTTGTGTATTTGGACCCTAATAGTTCATACAGTTTGAATTTGAACCCTCCAGGTGCTGCA
>JAPQRP010000009.1:4819203-4842487 GCA_037367295.1 Apogon hyalosoma | reverse complement strand
ACATTAGTCCTTATTGTTTTGTATCCCAGACCCCTGTTAGAAAACAAACACCTGGATTCAACGTGTCCACAGACTTTTGTCCACATAGTGTAATTTAACCCTCACTGCTCTGTCGATCTCACAGGATGGGACACGCTGATCATGAGATTTCTGCAGCGTTTTCACAGTTCGACCGTGACGGGAACCAGATTCTAGATGAAGACGAACAAGAGAGGATGAAGAAGGAGCTGGAGGAGAAGAGGGTTGGTCCAACAGAAGATGTGTTTGTTTCCTCTTTAACCCAGTCTGAAGTCATGATGATTACACATACAAAAAGTTGCAATTACACGATATATATATTTAAAAAAAAAAAAAAAAAAAAGCAGTTCTGTTCATGTGTAGAAGACTGTAGAGTGAGAACCACTGTCACATGCAGAGTTAAAAGGATCTGCATCTCAGGTTAATCTTATGTTTCAGTCACTTCTGTACAAAATCAGGCATCAAAATCTGAACCACAATTCATTTTACAACTGTGCTCGGTTAGTCACACCCCTGTTACCAGAGGAGGGGGGTGAAAGTCCTAATTTTGAGGATTTTAGACAGAATAGAATAGAATACAATACAATACAATACAATGGAGTAGAGTAGAGAAGAATACAATAGACACTTGTCTTTTAATTTAATGGTATATTTTGCTGAGAAAGTCATGTTTTCTCTGTTTTGATGCAATGACTTTTGGATTTACTCTGAGCTTTTATGAACACCTACATGGTCAGTAAATTAAATATAGGAAAATACCTGATTTTCATTGAAAAAATGCAAAAAGTAATATAATAATAAAAAAAAAAAATCACTTGGTAATGGTTAAATGTAGAGAGAAATTCGTTAGGAAGTCAGCACAAAAATGAGTCCTGGGTCTTTATGGGTTAAAAAGAATCTTCAGTGAGATGAAACTGTCTTTTCTGAATTCACTCCTAAACCATGAGTCCTTATTTTAGTTTGTGCTGCATTTCAGATATTCTCCTGAGTTGACTGTGTGAAAACAGACCAGTCTGACTTCTCCATTGTTTCTCTTTCACCAGGATGCTCTTAGTGCTGAACTGAAAGACCTGGGGGTGAACTATGAGAAGGATTTACTGGAAAAAGCTCCTGTGGCGTCAAACGAACAGAGGAAACACGGCGGTCAACCCGTCATCGAACGGGAACAGTTCCTGAGGTCTGCTCTGTTTCACGCCTCACAGAAAAGCAGCGGTTTCCAGGATTAACATGAATAAAAACCTCTATTACCTGTGTTTCTTCTTCTTCTGCTTCAAAGACTGGCCAGAAATGTCCTCCACCTTGAAAGCTCTGTGGCCGCCGTCACGTCCAGAGTTGAGCTGATCATGGAGAAACTGGGAATAAACAACGAAGCAGCGGGAAAACAGACGAATGAAATGAAGAACGATGTGAGTATGAAGGAGAAAGGGGAGGAAATGACACCACACTGGGGAAAAACACCTTCAATATTATGTTTTGGTTTGATTTTTTTCTCCACAATATTTTTTTTTTAATTTAAATTTTACAGATAAGAAAAATAAAATAATACAGAATACCAACAACATAGCTTCTGTCTTATATTATATTAAAACAGTAGGTAATCTATTACAAGTACGTTGTGTACAGTGAAATAAAATATCAAGTTTTAACCCATAAAGACCCGGTGCCACTGTTGTGCCAGTTCCCAAATGAATTTTTCTCTCTATTTAACCTTTTGTAAGTGATTTATCACCTTTTATTGTAATACTATCTCTGTATTTTGCATTTTTTTCAGTGTAAATCACATATTTTTCCCTATATTTAACCAGCTGATCATGTAGATGTTCATGAAAACTCAGAGTAAATTCAAAGGTTATGATTCAAAACTGAGAAAAATGAAGAGAAAGTGACTTTTTCAGTAAAACCCAGTGTGTCCGTCCACTGTCATTGAGCCGACTCCATGGGTTTTACTGGGGAATCAATGTTGTAGAAGATGATGGTGTTTCCACGGTAACTACGGAGCCGCTGAACGTCCAAATGGGTCATATCTGATGACTATGAAAAGATGAAGAACTGTATTTTACACCAATTATTTACATGTATTGAGAGGATTAGTGGATCAACAGGTGTTAAATATTTTAGATCAGTAGATGCTTTTGGTCGCTGGTGGATGTTTGGGTCTTTATGGGTTAAATTAAGGAATTCTCTTCACACAGTGGATGGATGTGGCCAGTTGTAAAAGTAAAATACACAACAAAAATATGGTTCGTAAATTAATTTCAGTGTCTTTTTGGTTTAATGCTTCTTTTAATACATTTGGTACATTACTTTAATTTCTACAATAATTTTGTTTTTATCATTGTTTCATTTTGTCTGTTTTTACTGATAATTTTCTCTGTATCATTAGGTTTTTTCATTTTCAGTATCACTGCGAACTTTTAAATAATTCTGTTCATTATTTTGTTGCGTGTTATTGATTATTCTATCAAATTTGCCAACCTTTTCCGAATGCAGTGTGTACGTTCTTAGTTTTATGTATTTGTGTTCTTTTTGTTTTATCTAGTGATAAGTTTAGTAGTTCTTTATTTATTTTCAGTGATCATAGAAAATGCAAAGTCATGTGAAGTCGATCTGAGGAAACAAAAAGCACTTGCATTTTTGATCAATAACATATAATTGATATAATTTTGTCAGACTCCTGAAAATGATGTAGAAGATGTAAAAAGATGAAAATTATGTAAAATATCCAACAAGGTGTAAAACACAAGTAAAATGTCACATTATGGCAAATCACTACATATCTATATTATAAAAGCCAAGTGGCCTCTGTGTCGTGTGTGTGTGTGTGTGTCTGGGGGTTCACACTAAATCCGTACACAGCTGACTGCTGCAGTTTGGCAGATTCATGGATTTTTGGTCAAGGAACAGACTAATGAAAACAGAAAGTTGACAGGACCTATATTTTGGGAGATATTAGTCATTTTGGAATACAATAGCCTTACAATCACGTTGCTATGGCCAGAACACTTTGGCGGTGACTGCTGGACAAATGCGGTACAGCATGCACAAATACACAACAGCAGAAAAACCACCACATCTAGACCCTGTGGATCCACGTGGGTCAACGCGCTAGTCTTCGTGTTGTTTGGTTGTCGGTGTTTGTGTTTCATTATAAAGGTGTGTGTTGACCGTTTCCTACCCAGACCGATGAACCCGCCTCAGATCGGAGAATCCCGGACCGGGTCTCGCAGGTCGACAGGTCACAGATGAGGCCGATGGGTCACTCCAACTCCTTCTACGACTGTCGCATGTGATTCACCTCAACCCCTCAGGTGTCCGACCTCCGTCACATGTTCAGATCCATATGGAACGCTTTGTCTCAGCTGCTCTTTACACTTCATGGAAATATGTACATATGTAGAAACATGTTTTTGACTTTATCTATCCACTATGTAACTGCACTAAGGCTGACGACGTTGAAGCTCTGCAATGTTTTAGATCAGGGGTGTCAAACATGAGGCCCGCGGGCCAAAACTGGCTCGCCAAATTGTCCAACCGGGTCCACGGTATGAATCTGTGCAAAAATTACACTGAAAATATTACGAGTCAAAGGTGTTCAGGAGCCACATACAACTCAATGTCATAATGTAAAATAAGAACAGAATAAGCTATAAATAGTGACAACTACAAACACCTCCTGGTTTCATGTGAAAAAAGTAAAATTATGATGAAAATATTTCTATTTACAGACTATCCTACTACAATAAAGTCTATAAAACCTGAATAAATATACACATTATGAATTTGTGCAATTTTACCAATATTCTACCAATTAATGTTTTCTGCATTTGTAGATCCAGTGTGATCTGTAAATTATTAATAATAAATTGAGATATAATCATGTCAAAATTACTTTTTTTTTATAGATATTTGAGGGTGTACATGGTTGTTCTTGTTATTCACATTTTTATAATGCAATTGATCTTCCACACTAAAGCAAACAGAAAAACTTGATTATTTATAGGTTATTTTTCTGGTCTAGCCCACTTGAGATCACATTGGTCTGTATGTGGCCTCTGAACTAAAATGAGTTTGACACCCCTGTTTTAGATTATCCCTGAATGTAAATCTACATGTTAGCGCTGATGATGTGTATTTGTGTGCGATTATTACCCGATTCGCCGCCGTACAGCTACGTCTGACTAAGTGAATGTTTAAATGAACTTTAGTCACTATCATTAACATGTATGAATATTGTAGATGCTCAGAATGATCAGGCCCCTTATACTTGATGCATAGTTTGGTGAAATTTATCTACAAATTCCAAAATGTGTTTTTGTATTATACTAACAATAATAAAAATATTAGTTACAGGACAGTTATGTAAATCAGCTGTAAAGAGAAAATCCTGCAGTAACTGACAGCACTAATATGAGGATATGGAGTTCAGATTAAAACAGGGAAAAAAATACACTGAAGATACCAACAGTCAAGGGTGTTAAAAAATCATTGCATCACACAGACCAATATGATCCCGAGTGGGTCAAACCAGTAAAATACTATTTAATAACCTATAAATAATGACAACTCAAAATTTTCTTTCAGTGTAAAAACGTAAAATTACAGCTATCCTTTCACAAAAAATGTGAATACCCTGAAATGTCTTAAGAGTAGTGGAACTGGACCAATATTCTGCCTGTTATTAAATGTCTGGTGTATTTGTAGATCTACTGCGATCTGTAAGTTGTAATGCACATGTGGAAATGAAGCTGAAACTAATATTATTAAAATTACACTAATTTCTCATGAGAAATATTTTCATAATATAATTTTACTGGTCTGGTCCAGCTGAGCTCATATTGGGCTGTATGTGGGCCCCAGAATACCCCTGTAGCAAATGGTCTCTACAGGTTCAGGTTAAAACATCCCAAAGAATTATTTGACAGTTTGTCTCTCCAGGTAAAAAAAAACAAACACAGTAATTAAAAAAAAAAAAAAAACTGGTTTGGATCAGACAGGGAAGAAGTCAGTGATGGTAACATTGAGATTCTATAGAAATACAGTCAAATTCAGACAAAAACCACCTCTTTTGCACAAGGTACTAGAAAAATGCTGCATTACCGACAGATGATCCCACTTTCCAAAATAAATACATAGAAAAACAACACAACTTGAGAACAGGACAGGACGGAGTCATTCTACTGGGACTGGGATGGAGGAGAAATGAAAATCCACTCTAGTAAAATATAAAGGATGTTAATGATCAAAGTGCACTTCATGCCTTCTCCAACAGGACGTGTGTTGATTCTAGCGCCCCCTTGTGGCGCACAGGTTGATCGACACTGTGGCTGGCAACTATTATCATCTGGGGAAAAAAACACATATTAAACAGGTGGTGCCAGGCACAACAAACCCCGCCCCTCACACATATTTTACTTATTTTAAGTAAATGGGAAGATTTAAAAAAAATCATAAAAATTTGAACTTTGACCTACTTTTTTCAAAATGTAATGAGATCCATTGAGGGTCCCTGGCAATCTATAGTCAGTTTGGTATGGATTCAGCCAATAGTTTTGTTGCTACAGATGTGTGAAATGTCATCCATTATAAGTAAATGGGAAAAAAAATTAATAAAAATTTGAAACTTTGACCTATTTTTCCCAAAATGTAATGACATCTATTCTGGATCACTGGCAATCTATAATCCAAATTTGGTATGAATTCAACTGATAGTTTTGCTGCTAGTGTTAAAAAACAAACAAACCTTTGGGGGGGGGGTAACTAACATAAGGATTGTTTTTTGGGTTTTATCCAAGTAAACTGTAAATATTGCCAAGCGTCTATTTCCATTTGGTATTTCTAATCACTACTGTGAACAAAAAGGCTGAGAAAAGTCTAAAGGCTGTCAGTTACATGCACTTTTACACTGCATTTACTTTAAGGTAGAAATGTCAGAATATAAATAAATATTAACGTTAGGATTATTGAAAAGGTTTCAGATTAAAGTGATGTTTTCTGTAAAATGGAGACACGATTCATCAACTAATAAATGTTCAACAACCAGGTTCAAATGTTTATTTATTTGAAGTGACACCGACTTTTCCTTCGTTTTGGAAAATGGATTTCCTTCTTACAACATCACCTCTTTTCTCCAACTCAAATGTACTACTGTCAGAAAAGCAAATTTCCATTACATTCAATATTTTAACCAACAAATATATTACATGTCATGAGCGTGCAGTTCAAGCTAAAACATGACCGGCTTCCTGTTGTTTCTATGGAAGACGACGACGGACATGCATAGGATTCATTTTTTAAGAGTAGAGGCTGCAACCGATACACGCTGGATTCACAATATTAAACCTAAATGAACGAAATCTGAGAGAATTCAACACATAAAAAATTAAATTCGGTCTAAATAAGAAAAGGAACAAAAAAACTCAATGAACAAAAAAGCTGAAAATGAGAACAAAACTGATAAAAACCTAACAAAATAAGAAAATGAACAAAAATGAGACAAATTTAAACAAAAAAAGATTAAACTAAGCACAAATTTACAAATAACAAAAAATAAATAACCAGACTTTACTAGAAATGACTCAATGTTGTTAATTTAACTAACATCTTACCGACTAAATTAAATAATGGTTGCAGCTCTAAACTTGCAGCTTTAGGAAATAAATCCAAGCACGACCGTCGTCAGCTTCCTAAAAAAATGGCACAAATTAAGAAAACAAAAAAAAAAGAAACTCTCAAATGAAAAGAAACCTCAATTTAAAATGATAAAACATAATTTGGATTTACCAACTCCTCAATTAAGGCTTATTTATAAATTATATTGCTGAAGTTTTACGATGGCATGTCTTTCGTTCTACCTACAGTATGTACATATTCTCTAATGTTGGAAATCCAGGTCAGTATTTACACCGTCAGCCAACACGACCCTGTTTATTAACGTCAGCTTTAAAAGAAAAGAAAAAAAAAAACCTCATCAAGTGTGTTGGCAGGAAAAGGAGAGTGGAGCGAACAGAACGTGTCAAACACTGTACAAAATGGCACCAAAGCGAATGAAACCCAAACGGCGGGACGTCTTTGAGAAATCCTCTTGTCAAATGTGCTTTTTTTTTTTTGTTTGTTTTTTTAATAGTTTGCCTGGGATTTAGTAAAATACTGAGAAAATTCAGAGTGCACCGAGGGGGAAAAAGACCCCTGCCTTGATTTTAACTACTAGGAAATCTACAGCATTTAGTATAATTAACAGAAAACAAAATGTCTTAACATCTTCTCTTTTCACAAGTGTTCGTTTTAAAGTTAGGGGCTGGTTTTTGTTGCTGAATTAAATCCAAAGTTTCTCTGTTGCCTCCCCATAAGAATAAAATAATCATACAATAAAAGACAAATAAAAGAAGGAAGTATTGTAGATTTTATATTCGTCTAGGAAACCAGCCCCAGAATCAGCATCAAGAGTTACCTTTACAAAGTGTGGAGGTTAAGCTGGTTTTTTTTGTTTTTTTTTTTAAACAATATTTTCTTTATACAGTGAGCATGTCTGGGAGCAGGGTTATAAATTAGTCTAATCTATGTCAAGGTGTAAACTGAAGTTCAGCAAAAGCCTGCTAACAACATGCTGAGCCGAACACCCCGATGCAAAAGCTCGAGGAGTCTGAAGGTGAAGAGTTTTTGTACAAACGTCACCGGAGCGCCGCCTCCAGGTCGCATCTCCATTAAAGCCACAGTTATTTAGACAAACAACAGGATTTTCTTAGCGTGAAGTGGAAAAGTGATCGACTGTCCCAGGGCCTCTACTCACAAAGCACTTTTCAGCGGGTTTGTAAAAACAGCCGCAGGGTTCGGTTCGACTCAAAGGAAGTGCGTCTCCATAGGTGTATTTTATGATACATATGTTCATAGTAGAGCAAAAATAACTTCCACAATTTCATAAAAAAAACTTTGACACTTGCTTGAGGTCGTTTGTCTATTTCAAAGAAGAGTAAAAGAGGTGCGATCATGTAGCTGAGATTTTCAGCATCTTTGAGTTAAAACTCCATAATCTACGTCATCTGAAACAAAACAATCCTCACTCTTTTTCTGATGAAGACTTTGTCCAATCACAGGTGCCTTCAGACAGGCAGGCGGGTTACATATGTGATTGACAGTTGTAAGAACCAATGGGTAGTCAGTTTTCCTCCGACACCACTCTACTGCGCTAAAAGTTTGGAAAAGTGAGGTTTTTTCATCACTTTTTTCTGCTTTTCCACAGCATCATGAAATAATGTCAGGTTTGTCTATATTTATATTTAGCGGGGGTTTTTTTGGACAGAGAAATGTTTTCCTCCTTGATTTTGATTCTAGCAGTTGCAAGTCTTGCATCTACTATGTGTGATCTGGGGTTTTTTTTTAGTTACTTTATTTTTATTGTTTGATTTCTGTACAATATAAAAACAAACATAAGGGACATTTGGGATACAATGTGATCTTCTGTTTTAATGATTTTCTCTTGTAAATCACTCTGAGGTGCTAAATGGATTAACTTTTACTTAACAGGATATGGAATGACCATTTAAGTCACATGACTGATCCTCTGCATCTTTATAATTGTCCAATACGGCACTAAAAGTGGCCGGTCACATCATCAGATTAGTGTGAACTGATGTGAGCAAATTCATGAAAAGCATTTTAGATGGAAATGGCAACAGAACGCTCCACCTCTACTGTGTGTGCCTATAGCGCCACCTTCTGACAACATTACACAGACTGCTTCAATGACCTCAGACCAGTTTGTGGAGACGCACATAATTCACTTTTTGCCTTTTTTCGAGACTCTTCTTAGTTCTCTCAGAATCTGCTTGATGTTTTATGGAAACGAGTGACGCATGTTCACTACGCGTCATTTTAAAAACAGGTCGACAGTACAAAGATAATCCATAAAAGAAGATGGAAGAGGAGGGTTTGTCTTCTGTTGTATAAAATGACAGAAACAACTAAACACATCTGTAACAAACACTTCTTCAGTGAAAATATTCATATAAACATACTGGCAGACGGAGGCAGATATTGTTATAGTTTGAGATTTGAGTCTTCATGCTCCAGATAGTGTGCCTTTGTCTTAAATGATTCAATTATTGTTGCTCAGTTTTATTTTGTTTGAAAATATCATAATACCTCCATATTCATTTACTCAAGAGTGTGATTTGATAAGATGCATTAATGGCCGATAAGTCTTAAGAGTCATCACATACCGAGTAAAGTCTCCGTGGAACCAAACATTTCAATGAAAAACATTAAACGGCTGAAGAATCCTTGAACGTCTACTTCGTCAAAGATAACTGGTTGGCTAAACTTCAGAAGCCCAAGAGCACTTTTCCATGACACAAGTATTTATCATTAAATAACATTTTAAAAAGTTCTGAGGGAAATGGAAGTTTTTGTTTAAAAATGTTGTGTTAAACTCATTTAAGATCAACTATTATCAACAAAGTCCTTGTGAATACGGCCCCCCGCCCTTCCTTTACCCACGTCAGCAGCTGTCCAGATGAAAGATGCTGTGTAGACTAAAAAAGCTGACAAAATCCCCTTGTAATCGACTTCGCCTGGCACCGGCTCACTGCGTTTGGTAGCCGGCCATGCTGAAGTTTGCCAGGTTGGACATGACGGGGCCGGGCTGGGCGGCGGCCTGGGTTTGTGGGGATCCGAAGCCCCCCATCCAGGCTGGTGACTGGGACTGCCTGTTAAGGAAACGCACAGAGGGATCAGCATCAGGACCCCATCATCAACAAGAGGTGTACACAAAAGGTGTATAATCAAACAGGCACGGATGACAATGAATTAAATCAGAAATAATCAAATCAAACATACTTTATTGTCTCCAAGGGGAAATTTGTTTTGGGCAAAGTACTCAACAACCACAGAACAATGTAGTACAATTATATACATATACTTGGCACCATTAAAAGGCACAGGTCAAAATAATCTGTATATTTGTAGATATATTAAATCAGTTGGTTTGGGGTTACCTTCATATTAAAGAGGGAAGCATTGGTCATTAGAGAATGAATTGTGGACAAATTGTGATGAACTGAACAGGTTTATTCAGTCACTGAATTCAGGTTCTCAGAAACTGAAAGTGTCATCATTCAATATGGGCTGTTCCACCTCTGGTTCCAAACAAGCAGCGACGACGCATGGAACTAAGTCTGATCCTGTCCTGAGGATCCCATCACTCAGACCACTGACTGAACTGCCATGACAGCGCAGACGGTGAGCGACTTCACCAGGGCTCAGACCTGTTTGGAACAGGCCAACGGCACGTTCTCTCTGTTGGATCAAAAGTTGTGGCATTTTGAGCTGCAAAAACATTCTTTGCTGCCTTTATATCGACTACTGACCACACCTACAGTTACCATCAGACTGACTCTGGACAAGAGATTAGACTCAATGTCCGACATTAAAGGATTAGTCCAAATGCCATTGTTGCGCGCGTTGGGAATGAAAAAAAAACACAGCTGTTAACTGTGTTACTCATCTCGTGAGAAACACAAAATAGACATCTGAGCAAATCATTTTCTGGAAATTACACCACATATTTGGACCATGCGTTTTTAATGGCGTTAAGTATACATACATACATACATACAAAACAGATGGTACACACCTCTATGAGCGCAAATGTAGAATATCACTTTCCTAAAATCACTGCCAAGGTCATTTTTTGTCAAAATTGACTGTTGCTATAAAATACTCAATTTCTAGTTACATTTTTAGTTTTTTTCTGAAAAATCTGAAAAAAATTACTTAGTTACTTTATGAAGGTGTTGATATTGCGCAGATTATTACACCTGTGCCTAACAAATAATGATGAAAATGACATTTTACTTTGGACAATTAAACTGTACAGTGCAACAATGAACTGTAATGTACAGATTTTTAAGTGAGTAAGATACATAAAGGCCATAAAATATTAATTGTGAATTGTGATTTATTGGGTGAGCTTAATAAGGAAATAAAAAGGAGACAAAATGAAAAGAAGTATCTGAAGAGTTGGAATGAGACTCATCTATATGATGTTACCACCTTCCAAACTAAAACAGAAGAAGATGCTGGAGTAAAGTCCATACTTCTGATATTGTGTGACTAAATCACAACCATCCTGAACCAGTAGAGTTCTACCACTTAATACTGAAACTATAACACAATGAGGCTAACGGTTTTATCCAGGTCAATGTTAAAATCTTTAAGCTTTCCTCTGCATCGCTGTTACTTAGCAACCATTCTACCAAATGTCACTGAGGGGCTGCGATGTTTGGCAGAGCAATGTTTGTTATCACTACATTATCACATTTTGTCATCTTTGTGTTTATTTAATGAAACCTTGTACTGACCCTTTTATAAAAGCAACAAGGCTGTGATTTACAGGCAGAGTATTAAAACGCCTCTGGTTCGTTCATCTCGGACATTGTTCAGTGTTTTGACAGCGTACGAGACAGCGAAAGTGTGATGTTGTGGCCGTTTATAAATCGAAATAAAAAAGGAACAAAAAACTAAATGAACAAAAAAGTTGAAAATAAAAACAAAATTGACAAAAACGAGACAAATTTAATCAAAAAAAATAAATAAACCAAGCACAAATTTACAAAAATAACCAAAAAAAAAAACCCAGACTTTATTAAAAATGACTCAATCTAGTTAATTTAATTCATGACGTATCTATTAAATTAAATAATCGCTGAAGCTCAGACACTGTTCGGTGTTTTGACAGTGTTCGAGACAGCCAAAGTGTGATGCTGTGGCAGTTCATAATACTTGGGTCCCCGAGGACACACTGCATTTCCAGGCAGATTTCTGCAGTCTGCAAACCCCAGCATTATGTGAAAATAGACAGAACGCAGTACAACTCACTCTACTCCAAATCCCTGCTGGTTCCACGTCTGGCTGTACATGCTGTAGGAGGGAACCTGCCAACCATTGGTCACGTACTGCCCATACTGCTGCTGCTGCTGCTGCTGTTGCTGCTGTTGCTGCTGCTGCGGATTCCCATACACCTGGCTCCACTGCCCCCACTGCCCAAAATCCACCTGAATGACGACAACAGAAAAAGACGTCATGAGAAGAATGTGTGGTTAAAACACGAGGACATTTTAGTGTTTATTCAATGCAGTAATGAACTCTGTAACTCAAAGTAATGACCAAACATCATGGGTGAAAACATAGCGTCCATGTTAAATGACAAAAATCCTTAGCCCCCCTTCAGCACTGAAAATAATACTGTAATGTTGAAATTCTCCTGTTAATCAAAAAATATTAATCAGTAACTGGTGTCCTCCAACCTGTTGTGGATTTTTGGCCATGTCAGGAGTCTCTTTGCCCCAGAAACACTTCACTATGTGGCCTTCAATGACTGTGCCGTTTACTGAAACGATGGCATGAGCAGCACTGTCATGGGAAGAAAACCTGCAAAGAAAAGACAGAAACTTACCAGGGAATAAAAGGAAACAGAGTGTTAAGGCCCATTCATGCTCTACATTAAAGACTCATATGTATACAGGCGGAGCGTTCTGTCCGTCCTCTGGGTGTTTGCCTACGTGAACCCCATCGGAGTATATGGAGCAATACCGCCAAGAACCACAGGGGGCAGTGTTGAGATTTGAAGAAAAATAATTTCCCAAAATGGTGAATGAGTGAGTGAGTGAAAAACTCCTGACATATTTAAGACAACTACCCTTCTCATTATCAACATTAGTAAAACCTCCCCTGTCATCACCATTTTTGTTATTATTGACTTTATTCTTCTCAAAAAAACGTTACTCTTCTTTGTGGAATTCAGCCAGTATGTTAAGTAAAAGTGGCGCCCTCTGGTGGATTGATTGACAAACACTCATTCCAACACACTGGATGCATACAAACAGTGACGCTTGACACCGTTAGAAAGGGACAAACCTATTCATGTCTGTAAAGTGAGCACGAATGGGCCTTTAGACTGGGAGCTTTCCGATTTCATAGTCAGTGCTAACACTGAGGTCTGGAGTCACTGTGGTTCTGACTGCCCCGTCGTTCAGTCACTCAGTGTGCGTCTGTTGACATCTAGGGCCAGATACAGAAGTGAACTGTGACGTTACCTGATGAAAGAGTATCCTTTCTCTGGAAAAACTCGGATTTCCATGATTTGTCCAAATGGTGAGAAGGTCTGTCGCATCAGATGTTCTGAAATAATTAACATATAAAACAATTATAGCAAACTATAAATGGGTCATATTTATCTAAACCCACTTTTATCAGTCTTTGGTTCATTTATTTGTGTATTTGGACCCTAATAGTTCATACAGTTTGAATTTGAACCCTCCAGGTGCTGCAAAGCTATCTTTAGATTCATTTTGGCAAAAATCCAGTGGATTTCTACAACCCGTTTCAATTCCTTCTTAATTTGTTATGTTTTATAACTAGTTCTGTCACGACACTTGCACATATAAGGTCAAGACTTCCAACAAATATTTCTCGGAGTACAACATAATTGTTTATCAGTAGCAGCAGTTGTAGTCCATATTGAAAATGTGTCCAAACTTTGACTGGATCCCCAAAAATGTTCAGTTGTTGGTTGTACTAACAAACTCAAGTGGCTGAACAGGACAGTGCATAGTCAGCAACCTGGAGGGGGCGGGGCCTGAAGTGGCTCATGTGCATTTAAAGGGCCAGCGTTCCAAACCACCTTTCTGGCATCATTACTCAGAAATAGGGTTGAAAACGGACCTGTGGAGTTGAATGAATGAAGAATTCAGACCCAAGCAAAGCATTTACAGTTTATGGAGACCACAGGGAAAGGGTGGGAAATGAAGAATTCCATTTAAAAAAGCGAAATATCACTCCTTTAAGGGAAACAGACAGGAAGTGCCCGATAAATAACAACTGGGTTGTCTTGAGTATGTATTATTGGAGTTTGTACAGAAGCATACACTTGCCTGTTAGTCCTGACTGGATCCCTCCACAGTACACGGTACAGTTCTGAGGACTGGACTGGGTCACCACGTCGTCAAATCGGAGCTGCTTTGAACCATCTAGAACAAATTTACACAAACAATTATTAGCATTAGCAATTTAAAACATGCTTCACATTGTGTCAATGTGGAGTCTGAAACTACGGCTCCAGAACTCAGTACAGAACATAATGGGTGACGGGTCATGTTTGCTGGTTTTCATGATTCAGTGCCCAAAGTTCCTACTGTGTTTTCTTGCTCGGGTGCAGCGGCTGTAAAGTTATCAACCATAAACTAAATTCTATTCAGTTTTCCTATCGATGGTTGTTTCATTCCACAGGATTTTAGTCTGATTGATACCATGATGAGCACGTTGGTATAGTTCTCATCTCATCTTCACTAGGCCTGAATTTACTCAGATCAAAGTGGAAGATGGAAAATATTTTGATCTTGTGAAATGAAGCAGGATAGAATTCATGCACAGCCAATAAACTACCCCTTCAGTTACAATCTGTAGACCCTGGTAATCACTTAAATGCACATAAGGTTTCTATTTCTTTTAAATTCAACTAAGGACACCTGTGTTAAAGCTCAACACTTGTTCATTTCTGGCAGTTTTTACTTTATAAATGACACTCACACTTGATTCAGCTCACAGACAACCTCTACAATCCCTTTAATCTACCGGAGATCCGCAGGTTAAACTGGTCGTGTGAAAACAGGGTTTAGCAGAGTATTGACACTCACTGTCCTGAGAACTTTTCGGAGCAGGTGGTTTGCGAGTTGCCCAGTTGGTCCTGATCTGACGTCCTCCGAGCCACTGCCCCCCCATGTTAAGGATGGCATTCTCTGCATCCTATGAGTCCAAATCAGTGACAGTTACTCCTCTGGATTTGATCAGTTTGATACGTTTATTCGGGCCATATCAATCAATCAGCTGTCTGAACACAAAATACTAATAAACCTACAGTGTAAATGTTGGTGTCATACAACGACCTGAGCCATGTTAGATATATTAAATTGTGGCTATCATTTTACTAGGATTAATTCTATTTTATTTACAACAAATAAATGAATGTAAGATAATAAACAGAAAATAGAAATAACCTTCAGTCTGTGTTCTTGCACTGGAGCCTTACCAGTTTGTTGTAGAAGGACACAAATCCATACCCCTTTGACTTGCCTGTCGTCATGTCCTTCACAACACGAGCATCCCTGGAGGAAAACGTGAAAACGGCTTCAGCAAGCTTCATAGTTTAGACACGTCAAACTAAAAGGAACCACGCAAAACACACTGAATCCACTACACTGTCCTACATAAATGTATATTAGCTAATCATGACCCTGGACTGAGCACTGACTCACAATATTAACTTCAAATCAACACTTATAAACAAAAAACAAGTACAAATACATGCAGCCTACAGTACTGGCTTTACGTAAGTTCTGTTTTATTAATGGCTCTTTGCCACTAGAGCACCACTTGTCCAATCGTCACAACAGTAGGCTACTGATTTAAAGTCACAAAGGAACATATTATATGGATTACCATGCATTCCTAAAATCTGCTGCTGGTGCTCGTCCTACACATAGAAATATATAGAAAATATCAAAGAGAAAAAAAGGAATTAAACGGCATACATGGCCTGTTAACAGATTTCTTTATTTTCCCTGGTCAATTCTTTACCACCAATATGGAGTATGGAGTTTGGGGAGCTGCAAATTTTGAGAAATTGACATTTTCAGAAATTTTGGAAGAGGATCATTGCACTACAAAACAATACTATGCAAATCAAAAAATGAGACAATTTAAACACAGATTTAGAGGAATATAAGAGTATTTGAATTTGTTAATCTAAACTATATCATGTTAATACATATTATCTATAAAGACAAATGGAAAGAATGGAATAAATAGAGAAAAAAAAACTACATCTGAGTCTCCAGAGTGCACAGTCCTTGCTGTTAGCCTTCAAGCTCCTGTCCAATCCTATGAGCATTTCTGTAAAATAACCAAAGTGCTATTACTTCACTGACACCCACAACTATAGGTACGATGAAAGCTGTTCAGGTTCATACACAAAGCTTACATTCACTGACATACAATTTACTTACCACAACCTAAATGTGCAAAGATAATAAACTATGGGTAGAGCTGCAACGATCGTTCAATTAATCCATCAGTCATCAGATTTTTAAAATAGTCAACATTTCATTAGTTTGGGTCATTTTTACGCTCAGGGGTAACATTAGGGTTCTGGAATTAGAACTTTTTCACCTGGAAACTTAACCATTGTCAAGTTATTTCACAGTAAATTCATTTTAAAATTTAATATAACCAAATGTTCAGATCAGCTGCTCATTTTTGTAATCATATTTTGTACTGTTTTATTATTATTATTATTATTATTATGTGCATTGTTAGGGATTTTTTCACAATTTTAAATGGACTGCACTTCTATAGCGCTTTACCACCTTCATGGTGCTCAAAGCGCTTTACAGAGCCTCACATTCACCCATTCACACACACATTCATACACCAGTGGGCAGCAGCTGCCATGCAAGGTGCTGCCAGACCCACTGGGAGCAATTTAGGGTTCAGTGTCTTGCCCAAGGACACTTTGACATGTGGACAGTCAGAGCCAGGACTTGAACCGCCGACCCTTCAGTCATTGGACGACCCGCTCTACCAACTGAGCCACAGCCACAATTTTAAATAATTACTGTGTTGATTTTTCAGATTCATTTTTAATTTAGTGCTTATTTTGTTTATTTTGATTTAATATCATCAGGGTCTTTCCTGCAGAGAATTAACACTCTTTTCTAACAAGCATTAAACCCAATGAGTTTCTGTCTTTTATAGCTCTTGCTGTATAAACACATGTGCTGAAGCTAGGATCTTTTACCAAATAGAAAAATTATAAGTAGTTTATGGGTCTAAAATAAAGCGTAGGCTGCCAGTGGTTTTACAGGGTTAACTAAACTTATCAGTCTCATGATTACTCAAAATTACCATATTGCTTACCTGAAGAAGTATCGGCTTGATAAAGTAACTAAAATGTACCAAACTGTTTTATATAATTGTCATTTTCTTCCACATAAAATAGAGCCTTAAAAATAAATTTCTTGTCAAATGTTTTAGCCAGTTAAAAGCTAATATGGAACCATTTGTTTCCTTTTGACCCAGGAAAAATGTAATCAAAAGGAACAAAATTTCTTTCCTCTTGAATGACAGTAACTGAACATCTTTTCTTGTGAACTAAACATTTGCAGATGTTGTCGCTGATCACTGTAATCAACAATGAACCAATTAACTGAGAAAATAGTCAACAGATTAATCAATGAAAGTTGCAGCCCTAGTTACAAGGTGACACATCAGTTATGAAAACAGAGACAAGTAGCCTAAAGAATCATGTTAATATTCAAGAACTGTTCAATTGGTTAAAAATTCCATTAAAACAGTAAAACAGACAAGAGATTCAGCCCATTCTGATACATATGAACAAAAGATACTATTGTTAGTCCATCATAAACCATGTTTACATGCATCGCTGTAGCCCCTTTTGCACTGATGAATACAGCAAGCTGCTGAAACTAAAACTATCTAATTATATCTACAGTGAAGAGAATAAGAGATTCAATCAGTGTCAATCTCTCCCCCATGTTCATTTAAGAGGGAAAAAAAACATCTGATAAAGCTACTCATTTAGGACTATCCAATTCATACTCTCAAAAAGTTGTGCATAGTCCTAGACAATTAGAACATAAATAATTCCACAGATGGTTCATGAAAGGTTCAGTCCCAGCCTTCTGCAGGTTTGGTTTCCCCTTCACAGTTTAAAAGTCTCCAGGGAGGTGTATGAACTATTGGTTTATTTGTGTCTGCAGGATTACACAAAAACTACAGCACTGATAATGATTATATGTGGTGGGAGGGTAGGGCATGGACCAAGGAGGATGACATTACACAACAGTGTGTGCTTTTTCACATTGTAAGATCATTGAGAGGTTCTTGATTGAACTGTGACAAAAACACAAAAAGAAGTGACAATGCAAACAAAATCTGCAAATTAAAAAAAAAAAAACTGCATTATAAACATGAAAATGTATTTGTGCAACTCTTCTTTTTATCTCTTCCCACCACTGGTGCTGTTGTAGAGTCATCTGTTTGTGGTTGCTCAAGTCTTACCTTACTATTTGTAAAAAAAAAAAAAAAAAAAAAAAAATCAAACTATTACTGCTTTGTAATCAGAGGTGTGCGGACCACTGGCCTCTCACAGATTGTCTAGCTTTCAATTGTTTGTGTGAATGAACGAATTAAAACATTTAAATGATACAGTCACACAAGGGGCTGGCCGATCAAGTCAGAATGACTGTAACTGTCAGTGAGTTTGTTTGGGTAAAAGGGCTCTGCAGGACTTCGGTTCCCTGTAGAAAACTGCTGTAAATGTCTTAAGATAATGCAGTGTTATTTCTTTATTCTGACATGCTTGAACTACCTCTGTTACACAATATCCACAACCTCCACCTTCAGCTTCTTCCAGACTTTGTAACACATTTTAGAATCATGCAGTCCATGTTGCTGAGTTGGAGTAGTCAGTGCCTGATTTACATGTGACTTTTTCCCTATTTCAAGTCAAATGAAATGGAACTCTCATCAGTTTTTATGTAATCCAGCTAACAAAAACACCAGTATCTATTTAGCATGATGTCTAATTGTTGTTTTGATCCCCAAAAGATGCTCTGATAATACCAGGCTATAGTTTATTAACTGTTAAGGAGAAACAACAACCTTCAGGATGCGAGTCCTAATAAATTACTTTCTGAGATTATGAAAAACTAAAGTTCCCTCCCCCCCGTAGCTAAAATGTGTATGTTTTAATGTCAATACCATGTAATAGGCATGTAAACATTGTCATGGATGGTTGTTTAAGAGCATACACAAGCATAACATTACAATGAAATACTTTAAGCCTTAAAACATTACAATAAAACATTTTTACTTATAGCATTAGACCTACGAAGACTAGCCTTCAAAAGGCAAACTTACGAGATTTTTCCAAAAGGTGCAAAGGCAGCTTTGACATCCTCAGTGGTAATCTCAGGGCTCAAATCACCCACAAAAACATGGAAGTGATCTGCAAAAAAAAAAAAAAAGAAAAACAGGGAAGACAATTTAGCATCATCATCTGTTTGAGCTTTGTTTAATCAGGAGTAGATGAATTTTGGAACACTTACTGGATGTGTCTTTCTTCTGGCTACTTGGTGTTGTGGCCCAATTTACTTTGACCTCCTAAAGCACAGAAATTAGAAGACAATATTTTAGATACTGTGTGGTATACAGTTTCTACACAATAAAGATTAACAAAGAGTTCAGACAACAGATACCTGCATTATTTTTTTTATTTAAATCCAGCAAATTATCCTACCTTTCCTAGTATCTTCCTCCCATTCATGGCTGCAAGGGCTGCAGCAGCATCTCTGTGTTCAAAGAACTCCACAAAGCAATAAGGGTCATTGCTTGTATGCTGCAAGAGACCAAGGCAAACATTTCATGATATTAATAGATAAACCTACCTTCTTTCTATCATGTATGATTGCCTTTCTTGCCTCATCTGAGATAAGTGCAGAGGAGGAAAAGCCCATACATGTTTAATTTAGAGATTTAATGAGCCAATGTTTAAAGGGGTTTGTATTCACTGAGAAGGGATAATGTTTAGTGTGTATAATGTATTAATGATAAACAATAAAACCCATTGCAAAAAACAAAAAAATACACAGAACACACAAACAAACCGAGTAGAGTCGATGATATTATTTTAAGCCTTGCTAAAAATCTGCAGAATTTGACAGACCTACATCGAATACAAAAAGGACCACATGAACAAGTAATACTGCTGCTTACCTCTGTAATCATCTTACAGCTTTTGCAGGGGCCTATCTGTGTGAAGAGTTGCAGAATCAAAATTTCTGTGACATCCCTGGAGAGGTTTCCCACATACCTGGAGAGACAAGAGGAGGTTCACTTTGTAAATGTGCCTTGGATTTGGACCTTTACCATGTCCATATTTATTGATCAGCACATTTAGTTAAGTCCACAAGCAGTTCCAATGTCGACATACATCTTTAAAAAAAAAAAAAAAACAAAAACATCTTATTTCAAGATTACATACAGTTTCTTCGGGCTAATGTATCTTTTCTCTTCCTCATAGAGAAATTATTCAACCATAATCCATCCCGTATCGTTCACCAAGGCACTGTGTAAAAATACTTATCATACAACAACACTTTACCAAAACTTGGCAATGTTAGTTATGACTGACTACGGTTGACTTATTAGAGCCTCTTTATTTACGTTGACGCTAGCTTGACTGACGTTACACGTTGGCCTAACGTAATAGTTAAAACAGACAATAACCACCGTTAACATTTACATATCCACTTACTACATACAGTTTTAACATTCGACGTTCATGTAGCTTACAGTTAGAATTTAGTTGTCGATGCTAAGTTGACATAAGGAAGCGTTTAGTGTGAATGTTTTGTAGCTAGCACAAGTCATCGCCTAGCTAAGTTAGCCACTGTTTCCCGACGTCAACATAGCTAACGTCTCCTCTGATGATGTAAACAATGTTACTTACAGGGTTTTGGGGTGGCTTTCGTCATCCATGACTGATGGCAACAGTCACCAGAGTAGGAAATGTTAGTTACTAACTAGCTAGCTAACGTTTACCGCCTCCAGTGTACGTCTTAACTGGCTAACTAGCTTAGAAGCTAACTCACCGGGCACTAACGATACGTCACGCTGGGAGTCCAGGAAGTGTCCGTGATTGCGTCATGACATACGTGCGTATATTTGCGTGAGGAAGTTTCACAGATTTATCCAAGTTTAACCTGAAAAAAAAAACAAAAAAAAAACCACGCATTTCTAGACTACGGGTGGCGTGATGATCATTTAAATAATCCCTAAAATCAGAAAAGGTCGAACAGTTATAGGCATCATTTTAGTCAGGACCTAGTTAGTTTACATGAATTTTATTTTGAAGTCGAACGCAAGGGTGTGCTTGTTTTTAATACCGGCGGTGACATGTATCACGGGGACTTTTGTGGAATCTGAATTCAGGCATCTAGTCTAATCTAGAACCTATAAAAAGTATAACCAGGTGGTAAATGTGATGATATCATGGGATCAATTGAGACTAAAATACCTTATAACTAAACAGACGGATATGTAAACAAACTCACGGCTAATTACTAAATATAAACCATAAGTAGACTGGTCTATATTTAGAAGTATTCCTGACAAACACTGAACATGGCTGGTATGACAGAAGTTAAATGTACTGCCCATGTTTATGTAATGCCCATTACTGAGATATTCAATTGGGTATAAAACAGAAATAATAAAATGGAAATAAACTGTTCCATTAAGTAAATCAATTTTGTATTTGTATACCACCTTACTCCCTTATTTTTAAGTGTTTTTTAAATTATTTTTTAGACTTTTGAGTTCAGAGTAAGACATTTAACTGATGGTTCTACATGCATCTTCCTCTCAATTTTATTTCTGCTTCTTTTACTCCTGGCTAAAGTCTCCAAAAGTGTGAAAAGTGCTTATATGAAATTATTCATGAAATATTCCACAAATAATGTGGTTTGTCTGTGCTGATGCTTCTGTTTCCAGACACAGACAGCACTTATTTCCACACATACAGTTGCATATGGCTGAATGAAACTTTATAAAGAATTAATTCATTTTACAAACTCATATATAGATCTATAAGGGACAGACTGATACTTATGTTGTTTCTTATACCATCCATTAAAATCAACTTTACTAACTGTGTAAAAGACTTTATCAAAGAGCTGCAATGATATTTTCAATTTAAAAAAAAAAAAAAACGAGTGAAAATATTGTGATCATCAGAATCTTAGTCCAAACCTACGATGTGAATTTTACACATTAAAACTGAACCAGTTTCACTAAAATTAATATAAAATATGACTCCCTGTTCAAATAATATTTCAGATCAGGTACTTATTTGCTCATCTTGTTCATTTTTGTTCATTTTTGATCATGTTTTGTTCATTTTGTTCAGTATTTCTGTAAATTTTGTATTAATTTATTTTGCCTCTGTTGATGTGCTTTGATTTACAGTTCATTTTGTCAGTTGTTATTAGTTTTGTTGATTGTATTTATTTCTGTTATCTATTTGATTTACAGCAGTACTCAGTTACATGTTTTTTTGGTTTCGTTTTATCATTTTTGTTAATATTTTTGTCATTCTGTTTATTTTCCAATTGATTTTATTAACTTCTGTTCATTTGTTTAGATTTTTTTTTTATTTTGTTGATCATTTTGTTTACCATTTGGTTCATCTTGTTATTTTCTCTTCTTTTTGTATTTAGTTTGCATATACTGGATCTCTCAGCATCAAATTTAAATGGAGAAAAAAGTGCAAAATCCTTGTGTTATTTTTATTTCTGCAGGATAAATGAAATACATCTGAGGTGACAAAATTCACTTTTGAGGCTTTTTTTAGGTGAATATTTTCTGGTTTCTTTCCTCTGACGAAACTGAATATCTTTGGGCTGTGACTAAAAATAACACTGGGGGATGACTGAGAAAATAGCCGACAATAATCACCAGTTGCAGTCCGTGTTTATCATTTTCAGTTGCTTAAAATAGTGAAATCAGCCTGTAAATTTCAGGATGGGATTCGAGACGGTCGTCAGCCAAGTGACGATGAGTTTAAGCACAGTATTTAATGTCCTCATAGTATTAGCCTGCATGGGAATCGTCCTGTGATTAATAAAGAGCTGTCAGTAGAGGTGTCACCGTGTGCCCACTCCACACTGCATCACACCAACACAGTTACATAATTGTTACCAAATCACAGCGTGCCCAGACTGAATTCCCTTGGACCACAATTTACCAAGTGGGAGTCCAAGAACAGAGATTATTTGGGAAATCTTTCATGGTGGAGAAGATGGGGATTCCCTTGTCACAGAAAATAGTTTTGTATGTGACAAGTGGAGCGTCTGCAAATTGTAAACAAATAAGGAAATATCAGTATAGTGACTGAACTAGAAGCCGACAATGGTGGATTTTAACGACAGAGTCAAAGCAGATTAACCTATAAAGCTACTTTTGTGTCCATTCCCAAATCAATTTTTCTCTTTATTTAACCTTTCCTAAAATTTCTAGTAATTAATAAAAACAAAAACCTACTAATAAAAAATATATGTTGAGTTGAGAGAGACAATCCCAATCCATAAAAGACATGACAAACTGTGAAGCTGAAACTGAAGCACTGTGGTACTGT
>JAPQRP010000009.1:4730068-4741624 GCA_037367295.1 Apogon hyalosoma | reverse complement strand
GTCATTTGGATAGTTTGTGTTGTCAGTAGGATTTAAACAGAGCAAACACATTAGTTTGATGAGAAATGGATTCAAACTACTAACCATGAGTGACAGAACAGTTTATGGATTATCATTCATATTCTGTGAAAAACGGACAATCACAAATTCAGCTGGGGTATGTAAACTTATGAGCACAGCTGTATATAACCTATGTGTCATCCCCGGTGCCCACGTGACCCAAACCCTGCACATCACCGTGGCAACCGCACCAAACAAATCTAAAGACGAATAATCCACCAGTGACACAATATCCAGCTCCTACACCACCTTTGTGTGTCCAGAGAAACATCTGAGTTTTCACTACTTACAGACCAGGGGGGTCAAACATACGGCCCGTGGGCCAAAACCGGCCCGCCAAAGGGTCCAATCCGGTCCACAGGATGAACTTTTGAAATGCAGTAATTACACTGAAGAAATTTACGATCAAGTTTAAATTATTTTAGTCCAGGTTCCACATTCAGACCAGTAGGATCTCAAATGGACCAGACCAGTAAAATAACAACCTACAAATAATGGAAACACCAAAGTTCTGGTCTTCTTTCTTTATCCTTTCACAAAAAATGTGAATAACTTGAACAAATATGAACAACCTCATGTGTCTTTAACAAAAATAAGTGCAATTTTACCAATATTCTGTCCTGTTAAATGTTTGAAGCTCCACTGTGAATCTGTACGTTATAATGAACTGAAACCGAGGCAGAATATTGTTAAAATTGTGCTTGTTTTTCTTACATTTCACGGTTCCTTTTTTTTTTTTAAAGAATAATTTATAGGAATGAAAATCATAATGAAACTGAACTTTTTTTTTCACTGTAAAACAAAAAAAATTGAGCAGAGTTTGGAGATTAAATTATTTACAGGCTATTATATTATTAGTTTACTGGTGTGTGATTTGCTGGAGATCAAATATGTCTGTTTTTAACCCCTGAACCATTTGATACCAGTCACTGTTTATATATTGCTGCTGTCGGGTGGAAACCTCTTATATCCAAAACTATTATTTTTCAGGAAACTGGAAAAGCGATGTATATTCTAAATAAATGGAGTTAAGCAGTTTAACACTTTTCATTGGTTAAATATTTTTTAAAACTCTGACCAATGTGAGGACTGACCATTAAGAGAAAGAAAAAGACCCCAAAAAACAAAAATGGACTTACGAGGTTTCCGCTCCACAGGGATGATACCTAGTATCTTAAATGTAATTTTTGTATTTCATGAACTCATCCCGGGGGCCAGACTGGACCCTTCAGCGGCCGGTTCTGGCCCGTAAGCCATACGTTTGACACCTCTGGCGTGTACTCTTACCCCCCTTTTACATCAAAGGCTGAGAAAAGATGCAGATTCCAAACACCTTTCTGTAAATTACACATTTATTTTCAAGAAATCTTTTAAATATCTGAAAAATTTCAATGAAACCGCAGCAGACACAGTTGGTTCTATATATTCTCAGGGCGACTGCACCTTGGTTTGTTTAAATACATCATTCTTGTACCTGTTAAAACACTGACTGTCGGGGTTCATGGAGCGCGGCGGACCCCCAGTCTCCGGGTGTGAAAAGGCACTTCACTGTGAGGGACGCCGGGGAGGGGGGAGGGGCTTAAAAGCATCGTTATACTCATTCATGCAACATATCAAAAAAAAAAAAAAAAAACAAACAAAAAAAAAAATTAGAGCCAAGCACCCAGCCAGAAAAGAAAACCTTATGGATAACATGATGTCGTACAAAGCTCTGTAAGTTAAGTAGTGACAGAGAAATGTCCTCAGATGCTTCTGCAGCAACTTTAGAGTTTTATTAGTTAAGTGTCTGAGTCGTTTCTCCCAAATGCTGGCGGCTCGCCAGACAAAACCAACATATGGTTTTTAAAAAAAAAAAAAAAAAAAAAAAGACAGTTCAGTTTCCTCTTGTGCTACAAGTTGTTTTTTTTTTTTTTTTTTTTAGCTACAAACGTTAAAGTGTTAGAGCTGAAGTGGAAATGTGCTCCAGACGCAGCGTGGCAGTCAGAGGTCTGAGGTGCGAGTTAAGGGTTTCCATGGCGACGCCGCCTCACTGCTGCGACAGCAGGGCGTTCCTGTTGGCCTTCATCTTCTCCAGCCGCTTCACTAGGTGGTTGTTGGTCATCTCCATCTCCTCGATCTTATCTAGAGCCGTACGCAGCTGAGGAGGAAGAGGAGGGAGGTTAACGGGCGCCGCCTTCAGCTTCGAACGGCGGAAGAACACATGCTCGCTCTGAGCGTTTACCTCTCTTTGAAGTTTCCTCTTTTCTGCTTTAAGTTCGTCTTCTATTTTCTCTGAGTTGTCGGCTGCTGCCTTGTACCTGGATACCTGACCTTCAAGTCTGTTAATCTGGAAAAGGAGAGAAACGGGTTCAGAGCCACCAGAGTGGATTTATGAAGATCAAAGTACAGAGAAGGAGAAGGAGGCAGGAGGCCGGGGTCCTCTGGGACAATGAAACACCAGTGTCCCTGTACGTCAGCGTCTGTTCCATCTGAAACAACCCCCAGTTGAATGTGTTCTATGTCAGGTTCTGTTCTCTGTTCCAGTCCTGTGGTCTGGATGCAGATCAATCTAACTATAGAAGTGGGCGGGACTTTGACTGGAGGAGAACTCAACTCATCCAATCACAGTCCATATATGACTTCTATCAGTGATCAATAGGAACTAGACTGATATCTGGAACCATTTACAGGTTCTAAACCATCAGAATATGGACCAGTAGAAGGAAAGGATTGGAACATTTTTAATATTTAAAAAATCATTAAATCATCAAAAATACATCTGGGATGGATAGATTTTTTTTTCTGAGACTCTTTTTTTTCCTGATAACACCCACCGGCTGCCACTGGAGCCAAATTTCACTGATTTATAAAACATCTGAATCTAAAACTGAGCATCTAAAAAAAAAAAAATCGATTTCATGTTTCTGTTATTTATGATGGTGCATCGGGGCCAATTTAAGTAAAATAAAAAAATAATAATATGAAAGAGCGAATGGGGGAGTAAGATCTTGAGAAAACACTAACCAAATTTCCAGTTAAAGTCGGTTTAGGAACAAAAATAAAACTCAAGTATTCTCTGAAATGATACAATTCTATGTTTGTATGAGACAAATGTTAAAAAATTCTGAGATTCAAGTCAGAAACACTGGAGAAAAAATGTGAACATCAGCGTTTGTGGAGACAGACTGATGTTCTAGAAGAAATAACGTGTCTGTTTCAGTTTGAGGCACCAAAATGAATTGGTTGCGATTAGAAGAAAATGGATTTGGTTCAAATGCAGATACAGATGAACGTCTTTAATCCACAGATCCAGTCCATCAGTTCCAGAAAATAGAAAAAACAATGGCGGACTTCCTTCTAGAATGTTCCGTGTATCTTCACTGATGCTGATGCAGGATCATGTGACGGGACCACATTTGTTTGAATCTGACTTTAGTCTGTCAAATGCACTCAACCTTGGAAACCTGCGTCAGAATATTTCCCACATCCTGTCATTTCAACCTAATCCAACTAATTCTGCCTCCGTCAATAACCGTTCGACGCTACTTACGTTTTGTTCCATCGTCCCCATTTCCTGCTCCGCCTTCGATAGTTTAAACTTGTATTCGCTAATCTGCCTGTTGGCGTCTCCTACAGACAAAAGACAAACTCACTGAGTCTGGACACACGCAGCCGTCGGACCGGCCTTAACGTCGACGGGAACACTTACTCTGCATCTCGATAAAGTGCAGGTCTGTACCGTTCTCCATCCTCTCTCCGTCCGTGTACACGCTGTCCATCTTCGAGTGCTTCTGTTTCTCCTCCTCCAGCTGATTCTTCAACTTCCTGATCTGAGCCAGCAGCTCGTCCTTCTCCTCGGCCAGCTTCCGTAGCCTGACGTCTGCCAAACACAAACCGCTTTATTCACTGGAACGTACGCAGACACAGTTAACCCTTTAACCCCTGACGTGTGCGTGCTGAGCGTTCTGGATGGAGGATTTATTTTAAAAATTCAATCGTTTGCTCAATAACAAAAACTTTAAAATGTGCTCATCGAACAGACCTTGTTCTTTCCATAGACATCTGAGCATGCTCAGTTCCCCCCCCCCCCTCCAACCTGTGTAATGGGGGGTAAAACAGAGCAGTGACTGAGACTGATTCACTATAAAAATAGATGGTTTGGGCTTTTTTTTTTTTTTAACACCGTTTTCCTTGTGGTTTTTTGTTTTTTCTGTTCTTTTCATTGTTGTGGTGATTTTCCTTTATTTTTTATTGTGCTTTTACTGAGTTTTGACCACGTAACTGCTTTTTGAAGTTCAAATGGGTGAAAAAAAACCCAGCTAGACTGATATTTAGAAAAAAAAAAGTCCAAAACAAAAGCTACTGGACCACAATTCAAATCGTTTTTGTTGTTGCTCAGTGTGTTCAGTTCACAGTTCATGGTGAAGCTCTTAAATCCCCTTTACACGGGGTTGGTGATTGTTGAGCGATGAAAAATGGCCAGATCACTCAACGATCTTTCAGTGATCTCCACGGTCGCCTCAAAGTTTTGACTCCAAAACAATCTCTTAAACGCTCAATGATCTCTTGGATCTCCCAGTGATCTCTAAGCAATCATTCAATGAATGCCAAATTTTTCCACCCTGACGGTAGAGATGGTTGAGGGGTCAATGAGGGAATCTTGATGACCCCCCACACACACACACACCCCACCCCCAAACTGACCAGACAGTTTACATTTACACAGAAACAGCTTTTTCGAGGCTTAGGAGATCGTTGAAAGATTGGGCCAATTTTGATCACTTGATGGATCTCCGTGCTGCGTAATGGGGCCTTATTTAATAAAAACCTGTCAAACTTCAGTTTTTCTGTTATTCATCCTGTTTTGAGCCTAAAACACTAAAACAAAGTTCACAGCAGCAGTTTCACTGAATGAGTGTCTCAGGGGTTAAAGGGTATTTCTAGTTAATGTGCAGATGTGGGAGTGGGCGGGGCCTCACCGAGCGGGCCCTCTCCGGCGGACTCCAGAACCTGGGCGGCCTCCTGGGAGACCACGGTGATCCCTGAGGACAGAGGCTCGTGGTTGACGTCTCCGTTCGGCGTTCCGTCTGGGATGATGACCAGACCGTGTTTCTGCCACGACACACGCAGATAAATGAGGACAAACTCCGGCTACGTCTGCACCAGCATCAAACACCTCTGAGTCCTGATTTAACACAGTCATATCAAAACTAAATGCACTTTACTGTGACGGTCTCACCCTGGTCTGTAATTATGGCTGGTTTTTGTGGGAGTTGTGACACTGCGGACACATGACTGTATTTGGGCTGTTGTAGGTCAAACAGCAAAGGCAGGAAAAAAAATCTGGATTTCTTTAAAATAAACAAATCCCAACTAAAACTCATCTGATCTGAGTTTCATTTTTCCACATTTAGCTTTGACAATAATCAACTGTGATTTTCTAAAGAAATGAAATAATAATCTGTCAAATTAAGTTGGTTTAAATTTTTTGCTAGATTGTTTTTCTATAGGAGAGGTTCTTATTTTAATATATATTAATATGAGTGCAGCTTATTTCATTATTAAATCTATAAAGCCAACATTTGTACAGAAATGTCTAGAAAAACACTCAATAAGTGTTAAATTTACAAACTATATTTACATTAATGGCAACAAAAAAATTAAAAGGTGAAGTTAGAAAATCTGATGAATCAATATTTTAAAAAAATACATACATCTTAAGGTCATCAGGAGGACTATATTTAACTTCTATACAAATCACTATAGCTGAACATATTATGGTCTGTAATTATTAAAATAACATTTACACTTTACATTTATTATCTTTACAAAGCCTCTACTTAACATTTCAGTTTGTGTATTTATGTGGATGCAAAACAAAGACGAGTTCTGAAAACAGATGCACCGTCATTTTAGATTTTTACACACGTCGACTGTAGTATTTTTACTACAGTGTCGTGTAGAAAACCAGTAACAGGAAACAGGTAACATATGAGCACGTGACAGTGAGTTAAATGAAAATCATAAAGAAACAAACGAAGGCAGAAGTAAAAAGAAGAACAGCATAAACCCGATCTGACCCAAAAGGAAAAACACTGGTTTATTTGACAGAACTTTCACAAAGGATGGATTCTCCTGTGAGACTGGACTGATAATGGACCGGTACAGGGACTGGACTGGGACCGGTACAGGACTGGGACTGATATGGAACTAAACTGGACTGGGTCTGGTCTGGAACTAAACTGGACTGGGTCTGGTCTGGTACTGGACTGGGACCGGTGCAGACCTACCTCTCCGCCTTTGGCCTTCCCCTTGATGTCAGCGAGCTCATCTCTGAGCTCATCCCTCTCATTCCTAATGCAATCAAAGTATTCTTTCTGCCTCTCTAGGGCCTGGCCACACAGACGACAGAGGACGAGAAGAGAAGAGGAAGAGGACACGTTGGAGAGGCTCGACACCGACATGCAAACACCACCCACATGCACAGACATGCACAAAGAACAACACAACTGACAGCAACATGTGGACACACAGTGGAGGACACAGGCCAGAGGTCGACTGATTGAGTCTGAACAGACGGGTGTGATGACAGTAACGAGGCGCTTCATCACAGTCTGACATGAACACTGATTTTATCTGTACGAGGACTGAACTGAACTAGTCAAACCCAAACTGTTTTCCCAGCTCTAATATATTTGACTTTTATTGCTAATGTCTCAGTTTCATGTGAAACTAAAACCTGTGTGTGAGACTTCCTCACCTCAACCCCCAGAAACTGGATAAAACTGATAAATGCACTGCAAAAATCCAAATCTTACCAAGTGTATTTTTCTCACTTCTAGTCCAAATATCTCATCACACTTAAAATCAGAATCACCTACAGAGGAACTTTAAAGTGAGATATAAGAACTGAATAATAGACAATAGATCTGGAAAATCTGATTTCAAATAAATCTTACCAAGATCATTTTCACTTGTTCCATTTGCAGATTTTTTTTGCTTGAATTAAGATATCTGACTGAAAAGTTACTCTTTAAGTGATTATGTTATTCAAGTGTGATGAGATATTTGGACTAGAAATGAGAAAAATACACTTGGTAAGATGTGGATTTTTTCCAGTGTGTATGTAAATGAAGAACAGTGACTCAGTAGTTCATCTTCAGACGTTGATAAATGGAGAGAACCAACTAAAACCAACCTCATCATGCTCATAATGCACAAAAAAGCCACTTTAGAAAATTAACTTTGAGTTAAATATTAAATATTTCAGGTACATCATCAAAGCGTTGGAGCAGAAACAGCAGCTCATGGATTCAACTCCAGTTCTAGACGTGTGTTTAGTTTTTGTGTGACTGGTGGAGGCTGATGAACATTAAATTTACTGCCTGTTTCAGAACCACACTGACAAAAATGTGAACAATGAAATGGAAAATCAGTCTCAGTCTTAAACCTGAGGACAGGGGTTAACCCATGTCATCAGTGAAACGTCCAATCGGTGCTGATGGATCGGTCGACCTCTGCTAAATGCTCACAGAATGTTACGGGCACAAGTTAAGAGGAGGGGAGGGGAAAGGAGGCCTAAAGTCTGATCCATTTAATGAATAAAAACTACACACGACTCAGAGCATCGTCACTGAATCAGAGTTGGCACATACGGTGCACATCTACACAGTGTAACATCTCCACTGCCAACGCTAGCGTACACAGGCTAGAACTGTTAGGTTGAAACGATTGGATCCAAACTGAAAATCCTGTTATTTCAACATGCAAAACTCCAAACTGAATGTGCAGGGGTTCAGGTTTGTGCTAATGCTGGTGGGTCTCCATCATGCAGAGGCAGCGTGGGAGGCAAAAGACCACAACGGAAACGCGGGAAATGACCAGGTTCCGGGACAACGAGCGCCATCTTTTGCCTCCCATGTTCTGCCAGAGCAGCCAGGTGGGACCGCCTACCCCAATCTTTTTGTCCTTCCAGTTTATCGTTTCCTGCAGGTCAAACACCTCTCGGGTGAGGGCATCTAACTTAGTCTGCATTTTCTGGCTCTCCTGGAGCGGGGTGAGGAGTAAACAAGATGACGGGAAAAAAGACAAAGAAGGAAGAAACTGAGTGAAGCAAAGACAGAAGATTCAAAATGAAGACAGTCACAGACACAGGAGAGCACTGGCAGGAGAACGGAATGAGCGAAAGGGCTGAGAATTATGAAACAGAGAAACATCAGAGGGGGCAGAGCAGGGGACCGGAGGATCCGGTGGCAGACCAGGGTCCATCTAGGCCTATCCAGATCCTGCGCAGAGACTCAGATGCTTTCAAGTGTCAACATTGGGCCTTTATGGTCCTGATGCATCCATACCTCTATGAGCTCGTCTCTCTGGCGGAGTCCTTCTTTCAGTTCTTCTTGTTTGTGCTGCAGGACTGTACATGTGTGTTTCTGTCTTTCTAGTTCCTGAAATCAAACAACATTTTATCGTCAGCCCCTGCAGAACCCACCCCACAGAAACAGGCTTCAAATAAATGGATTCTCATATCTGTCGGGCTGTAACCATTCTACAAATTCACACTTATGTTTAGATGTTTTTTTCGTTGCTGCCATTTCCATTTTTTTGGTGTGAGTCATTTGCGTACAAGACAAATTAATCTGTGTTTTATTGAATCAACTACAGTTAAGCATATTAAAAATATCCACACTATATGGACAAAAATATTGTGATACATCACATCTATATCTTGTAGGACTTCCCATTCCCACTGCTATGAAAAATGATCATGGTAAATAAAAAATGTTCATGTTATTTGTCAATTATTGTCACCATAAATGTCAAATACATTTTTCTATTAGGTTTAAAGGGGGATTTTTTTTTCCCCGACTGAGACTTGAAGAAACCAGACAGTAACTTATGGATTAAAATGAATATGAGAACATGACAAATATTTCAGAAATCTAGAGGTGGAACAATTAAACAAAAGGTTATATAAAATAAAACAAAACCTAAGTCTTTCACCTAAAACACTTAGAAAATGAATTTTAAATTAACCCTAAAGACCAAATGAAAACATTTATTCCAATATTTATTCATTATTCCAATATTCCACAGTATAATATAAAGTTTGTTGTTATGGTTTGGTCACCCCATAATTCAATGTGTCCAGAGATACTGGCCCTTATAGTTTATGAAGGTAGGAAGTTTTAAATGAATATGACATTAATAAATAAAACTTAGTCGCAGGCCAGTCGACATGTTTACCAAGTTAATGAAAACAATCCTTGTATCGCTTGGAAGAAAATAAAAGTGGTGTGATGTGTAATACTGACAAAATACGCATTTATTTACATGTGTTGAAGCTGAAATAATAATCTAAGCTGACATGAATAACATCAGAGATCAACAGTGACATGAAGATGGAGCTGCTACTCCAGAAAGTTGACATTGTGGATTCAGTTTCAGATCTGTTCTGTTTTGTAGGCGTTTTAAAATAATAATCACAGAAATGTATATTTGTTTTCAGAACATTTTACCTTTGACTTTTCTTCCAGTTCTCTTTTCATCTCCGACATCTGCTCCTCCATTTCCTCTATAACGTCCTTGAGTGTATCCACATGATAGATGAGGTTGGCTTTGTCGTTGTCCAACTGTGCATTTGATACCATGGCTTTCTTATACTTCTCCTCTACCTCCGCCAGTGACTCCTGGTAGAGTTGGGAGTGTGTTACTACACAGTAAAATGATGTGAAACACAGCTCACCTACATGCATCAGGTGGGTGTTCTGGAACAACAACACTAAACACAAGGCAGGTATCCACCAATTACATGTTAACTCAAAAAGACTGAGTTTTTTGGTGTTTCTTATCTTCAAAACAGGACTTTTGACAGTACTTTGTGATGAACATGTAAATGAAACGGAGCACAATCACATTGCATTGAATCACATTCAGGAGTGAAACAAGGCAACGGTTTGAAAAGGGATTTGAAAGAGAGAACTATGAGTGAGCCAGGAAACAGAAGGATGAGAAGTGAACTAAGTCAAGCGTCTCAGCTGAATCAGAATCTACCATGACTGAGCAGTTTGTTAGTAAACTACTGTTGTCAGTGAAACAAACATTGCTCTTCCCAAGAAAACAGGAAGTTGCAGAGGTCCAACCATAGGGCCTTCGAATGCTGTGAAAAATGGAGGATCTGGGTGGAAAGAGGCTCGTACTGAATTATAGTGTCGGTTATCTGTCAGCAGGTGGAGCATGTAGCTCGTCTTACTACTTGGAGCTCAGAAGACGTGTGGGAATGTCTTCACTTCAGGCCACAACCAGAGAGTTGGATCAAAACAGGAAGTGAGGGGAAGATCATGCAATAGAAGGGTCATTATGCAACTCAAAGTGGGAGCACTCAGAGACGGTGGTGTTAGAGGGTAGAGGAGGGGGTACAGAAGGGTATGAGTGGGAGGGAGTGGGGTTAGTGACGCCACATTTGCTCCCGGACGACAAGAGAAGGCATGCTGCGAGCCCAAGCCCCTCTACCTTCAGCTCTTTAAGCCCTTGCATGTATCGCCCTTCTACATCCTGAATCTGGTCCTTTAGTTCATAGATATCCTGTAGAGCAGATGGAGGGAATTGATGGGGTAAACGAGGGCATCACAGAGGGAGGGGATTATCAAGGAGAGATAACAAAGCACCCGTGCTGCCATCCCAAAGAGAGGCCAGCTGGCATTCACCAGCACGGCCAGACATAAGAAATAGGACACATGTCACATCCAGTCCTCCCGTGCACATGAAGAAAAACTGTGAGCGGACACTTAGAGCAGGGAGGGAACAACGGGGCGATGCTGTGGCTTAGATACGTCACATCTGGATTAGCATTAAAGTTCTACGATAATGTGATGATCAGCTACAGTACAGTTAGACTTGAGGTGTATGCGGTACTTGACGTGTACACAGAAGGCCTTACCCTAAGTTCATTCAGACTGGTGTCCGGGTCATAGACGCTGCCGGTGTCGGTGCTGCCCCGTCGTGATGAGGTTCCGCCCAGTGAGGCCAAGGTGGCGGCTGAGAGGCCTGGGGTGGCGCAGCGGGAGGACGGCTGGGACGCAAAGAACGGCACAAGATCAACCAAAACAATAAAATACAGCACAGTACACTGCAACCCGACTCCGACATGTTATTTAAGACCGTCACCTGACTCCTGCAGGTATCAGGTTGTTTTTAATCCTCCAGGGATGGACTACGACCACAAGTTAGAGAAAGTTGGTACAGTATCGAAAGTGAAGATGAAAAACAGAATGATCTATTAATTTAGTTTGACTTTTTTTTTTTTTTTTATTTCACATTGGTCACGTTGACAGATTTCATGTTTTTTCTGGTCAATCTCACTGTAATCGTAAACGCACAGATAAAAGATTATATGTGTATTTGTATGCATGTATGTGTATATGAATGACTGTGTGCGTGTGTGAATAGATATATAAATATAAAAGGGTAATGTAAAAGGAAGAGGGATATATATATATATATATATATATATATATATTT
>JAPQRP010000009.1:4671849-4684259 GCA_037367295.1 Apogon hyalosoma | reverse complement strand
ATTTGACAGATAAACAGTACCGCAGTGCTTCAGTTTGAACATTTGACAGATAAACAGTACCACAGTGCTTCAGTTTGTCACAGTTTGTCATGTCTTTTTATGGATTGTGATTATCTCTCTCAACTCACCATATATTTTTTATTAGTAAGTTGTTTGTTTTTTTTTTATCAATTACTAGAAATTTCAGGCGACCCCATGGTTGAAAAACACTGTCTTAGGAGCACAATACATCAAATTAAGCAAATGCATGTCATAGTTGCGGGTGAATAATGATGTGTTTTTTTGTGATAAATGAATTCAAGTACAGGTCAAACACTAAATCCTGTCTGAACACAATAGTAGATTTAAATAAGATGGTAAAAACTTAGTCATAAATCGATTCTGGGTTTGTTTCTTCTCCAGTGGGAGCTAACAACCCCGGCATATTGACTCCTGGGTTAAAGAAAGAGCCTCACTGTAAGGAGCTTTTCATCAACAGGGGACCATGCCTGGCCTTTCATTATGCTAAACACTAGCACACATTACCGCATAATTGAGCTGATGTTTACAATAGGTGATGGATGCCAATTATTCCCCCGCCGCCACTTCAGCGACCTAATGGCGCGTTAAGGGTTTACAGTAGTCCATCTCCTGCGCATATGCGTGCTTTGCAGCAATCAACAATTTTTAGGGGGGACTGATCTCACACCTGGAAAAGCCACTTACGCACCCAGCCCAGATTTCAGTCGGCTATATTTGCTGATGTCGGTTAAAACGGGTCAGATTACTGTCCTCTGACCCTGACTTAGAGCGTTCTATAAATACAGCCTGGGTTCCTAGGTGGCAAATCCACTTATGGCGTGAAGAGATGTCCTAAGAATGTGGCAAATGTTGAGCCAGTGCCTTTAGGCCTTTAGAATAGAATAGAATAGAATAGAATAGAATAGAATAGAATAGAATAGAATAGAATAGAATAGGCTTTATTGCATGACACTAGATGTGTAACAAAATCGCAGGTGGTCTTTGCCACTGACAGCAAAATAAGAACACAATAAGATACAGACATATAGTATTAAAATAATTATGATAATAATGTGTAATTGAAATATGTGCAAATTAAAGATATACTGTATGAAAGGGTAAAATTTTAAAAACAAAACTAGTGTGAAAATGTGCAAATCATCAGTCTCATAGCATAATTGCCTAAGTCGTACAAAAATGGACAAAAGTATGTGGACACATTGAATTCAGGTGTTTCTTTTCTTACAGGGGTCTGGGATAAAAAAAAAACAATAATGACTAATATCAGAATATAGTTTTACTAGTGCATTGAACCACATGTGGAACCACATGTTCTAGATCCTCTGATCCAGTTCATTCCTTTACTTTCTTGGTCAATTCCACTGGCATTTTCAGTTGAATAACCTCTCAGCTGGCATGTCTCATTCTGTATCTGAAATCTGACACCATGGCAATGTTGCCTTATTGTTTATCTGTTGCTAGGTAACTCACTTCAGTGAGGATTCTATGCTTCTGGGCATAGCAACATGATTGGCCATTGGGAGACCACTGTATTCCAAAATTACTAATATCTCCCAAAATATTGGTCCCATCAACTTGACGTTTTCTCTAGTCTGTTCCTTAACCAAAAATACATAAGTAAGACAAACTGCAGCAGTCGTTTGTGTTACGGAGTTTGTGTTATGCCCAAAGTCCACTTACTTTTTATGATATAGATATTGGGATAATTGTCATTGCATTGGTTAGTTTGGTTTAAATTGTTATCTTTGCTTCCAAAATGCCTCAGAGATCGTTTTACTTAATTTCTCTCCACATTATTATTTTTTTTATCCATGACTATGATTCTAAATGTTCTTCCTCTAAATTTCTAAAAAATGTTTTTCATGCTCTGACTGTAAATAATAATTTTCTACCATCTACTTTCTTCGTCTCACTGAGGAAGAAACATTCCCCATTAAACTTGAAGGAAATATTGATGTTTTTATCTCAAATCATCATGAATAATCGTCTTACAGCTGTAGACATGACATGTCCCAATACTTGAGTCCATATAGTTTATAAACATCAACCAATGCAATGATATTTATCCCAATATAAAACTATATTCTGTCATTAGTCTTTATTGTTTGTATCCCAGACCCCTGTTAGAAAACAAACACCTGAATTCAACGTGTCCACATACTTTTGTCCATTTGTATATGACTTAGGCAGTTATGCCATGAGGCTAAGGAGATGTAACAGTGTAAACAGGCAAATACTGATGTGAGGGGTGAGGTAACAAAGAGCAGAGTTCGCCATTAGCATTCTATCCAGTCCGATGGAAAAGTGACATAACAGCTCAGCCCTCGCACACTATTGTCGCCTCAGATTAGCTTCGACTGTGGCTGCGGCGTTCGTCCTGGAAGCAGCGGCCAAAGCCTTCAGTGGTGCCTTTGTGGAGACCGGCATCCTGTGCCTCAGTGCAGGATTGCCCAAGACGCTTGGTAAACACAGGAAATACAAAGCCCCTAAATAGATCCCTACTGTGTTTGGAGGACTGCCATGACAACACATAGTGGATCTCCCAGTGAGCCGGCTGTTTGTTAGGTGGCTCCACACTGAGATCTGCCCAAGCGCTGCCCTTCTGACTGAGGACCTGCAGCTTCGGCTTATGTCGGCCACACCACCAAAATAAGAAGCCTCTCACTGCAGGGACACAGAATTTGTCTGAGACAGGAATCCGCTCTGGGCTCGCACAGCATGACTGATTTGAAAGGAATGTCAGGATAAAAATCTCAGCTGAATGTAAACACTCTAATCTGCTGTGTGGATCTCTACACTGGAGTCCTGAGATAAGACCAGATGAGCTGCTCTGTGGGCTTTTGACACAGCATACCTGCCTGAAGATCTCCACAAACCACTGCCCAGGCTCACAAAGCTCAGGTCATCTGGACTCCAGACCCACACAGAGCTCGTCTCAAAGCCAAACCTTTAATCTGTCTCAATCTTCTCTTTATTTCCATCGTCCCTTCCCTTTTCTTTTTATAGCTCCAATAACCGGAGAGGAGGAAACCCACATCCTGAGGAGGACGTCTGCAATCGATCTCCTCTGAGGAGAATATGCTGGTGTTGCAGTTTGTGAAGAGCTGTAAAAAGGGGATGGGCATTGATCTTTCCAAAGTACCCCCAGCACTGATCAATAAGAAGAAAACCCTCTATGGAGACACAGAATATGACGGCGTCACATTGAAGTAAAGCAGAGCCGGCTGACAGGAGCCTGAAAGGCCTGTGTCACGTCATCTGTCATCTTGAGTCGTATTTATTGAATGATTATGGCATTTGTAAGTGGCGCCTTGAGGTAGCGTGACTGCGTAATCTGTACTGTGCAGAGTTCCCCTGGAAAATACTATAATTGTTGTTTTGACCTGGAACACCTCACTACCGTTGCATTCAAGAACCTCTGTGCATTAGTAAACATGTACAGCTAGAAATTAGCAGCTTAACTGGGAAAACCAGAGGTGGGGTTTAATGGGATTAATGTGTGATCACTGACATCAGTAAACTAAGAATTATCATTTTCTATTTATTTATGAGTATTACATGAATTCACTTTACACCGTCTATGTTTTAATACACATTTAGTTATAAAATGATGTGTTTCTTTTTCTCCAAATGGATTATTTGTATTGTTTTTAGATATTTATAATTTCTTTTCGGCTTTTGTTCACCTCCATATTTTATTTACGGAAGAGGATTAGGGCCACTGGAAAAAAAAAAAAAAATTAAGGTCCAATATTTCTTTTTATTATTATTATGAGAAAAAGTCAGAATTCTGGGAAAAAAGTCAGAATTCGGAGAAAAAAAAGTCAGAATTCTGACTTTTTTCTCAGAATTCTGACTTTTTCTCAGAATAATAATAAAAAACATGTATAGGACGTAACTCTGCTGTGTTGTAGTGCTTTGTTAACACAGAGGGCAGGTAAATGGGTTATCTCCTCTTTACATTCTTCTGTGCTGCTTTTATCAACTCCGTATAAAGCGTGTTTTCCATGTATAAACCTGTCATGTTGCAGCTGATTGTCAGTCGACCTCATCTCTGGAAAACGTGTCCTTGTCAGAGTCTGCCATCTCCACACGTGTTCAGCTGAGGCTTAGATAAGATTTCAACCTAGCTTTGATGTTAAAACCTGACCTCGATCGGATCCATGTGAAAACACCAACATATATATTTTTTCTTTTTTTATATACACGGGATCCTAACCTAGTTTATTTTATTCTATCTGCATATAGAGAAGATGAGGGGACCCAGGACGTAGCCTTGTCTTCTGAGAACCTGGAAATCCTTTGTCCTTCAAGTGTAAATGCTTCAATAACCCGCCCTGGAGTGTCACACTGGGCTGTCCTGTTCAAAGGAAACCTCGGGGTCAAACCAGCCAGGTCAAACTCTATCCAAGTGACAGACCCCCACCCCCCACCCCCCACCCCAAAACTAGCCCCCTTCTCTCTAAAAACACATGGGGCCCCTTGGACTGTCATCCCTCCTTACACTCCAGGCTGGGGGTGATTTACTGCCTCAGTACACAGCCCATATAAACATATCATCCACATGTCATCATCCAGGCCTCTTGGGGGGACTGTTCACAGAGCTAAGGGCCAGATTTCTGAAGATTTATCCACGTCTTCGCTATAAACCGTCAGCTTTTAACCCTCAAAGACCTAAACAGCTGCAGGCAACTAAAAGCATCTACTGATCTGAACTGTTTAATTTTAATTTTAAGTTCAACTTCCTATCAATACATGTAAATAAATGGAGTAAAATTCAGTTTGTCATCTTTTCATTGTCATTGGCTCCATAGTTACCATGGAAACACTGTCATCTTCAACAACATTAAGCGCTTTTCCATTGACCCTCAAATTGTGCATAAAAATTTGCCTAATGGAAAAATGACAGTTTCACCAAAACTCTTATTTATCGATTAAAAGTTTTTGTGCTGACAAGAGGTGGTTTTTCGGGCATAGCGTAAATGGTATATCACACAAAACTGCAATGGAAAGACCTTTTTCTGCAACTAGAGTCATGTGAATTTAAAAAAAAAAAACAAAACAGGATGTTACAGCAGAGAAGAAGAAGAGTTTTAAAAGACACATGTCACGGTATGTGTGGACACACCAGGAAACTGAAGCATTTTAAAATTTAGTACAGGATAGAGGGGTTATATATAATAATAATGAATATATCTGTAAATCAACACCATATTTACGTTCATCACCATGTTTATGGAATGACTTCTGTCATCTCGCGATTATAAATAAACAGTTCATCACATTTGTGATTTAATGGAAAAACCGACATTACGCACTTCTGTTTTTTCGACATTTAGTAAATGTCAGTAAAGTTTTGTGCAGATGTCCAATGGAAAAGCAACTAATGACAGTGGTTGTAGACTCTTGCTTCTATGTTCAGATAATGATATTTTGGTGAAAAATGACTGTTTTCTTAAGTTTTCTCTTCTTATACAAAAACCTTTGAATTTACTCTGAGCTTTTATGAACATCCGTTAATTAAATATGGGAAAATACCTTATTTTCATTGGAAAATGCAAAATGTAGAGGATGATATTGTAATGAATAGTGATAAACAACATATGAAAGGCTAGATTTAATGAAAAAATCACTTGGAAGTTTGTCACAAAATTAGTTTTTGGTCTGTAAGTGTTTTACTATAATCTTTTTAAGTAGCCATAAATGTGGCTAAACTGAAGGACTAAAGCTGGACGAATAACAGTGGTTTTAGACACAGGAAAAGTCACTTTCTCCTCTGTTTTGATTAAATAACCTTTGAATTTACTCTGAACTTTTATGAACAACTACATACATAATCAGTGAATTATAGAAAAATACTTTATTTTCACTGACAAATGTAAAGTGCAGTAGGTAATGTTAAAAATAAAAGGTAATAAACCACTTAGGAAAGGTTAAATGTAAAGGAAAATTTCATTTGTAAGTCACCACAAAAATGGTTGTAGGTGTTTAAGGGTTAATGTAATGTCTTTAGAGTCTGGCCTCATTCCGAACACCAGGACATAAATCTAAAAAAACACCAACCTGGGTTTATCTTGGAGCACATTCTCTGTCAGGTGTGAATGTTTATCTTAAGAGCAGTAAAGGGAAGTTCAGTTGCCACCCTTTTAACACGTTTATGCCAGGAAGCGGTGGTGCTAACAGCCTGCAGCAGATAAAAGAAGCCCGCCATATGTCGCCTTGTAAAAACACTGTCCACCCTTTAAAAATCAACATAATTAATGAAACTGCAGTATTTTGCATTCCTTACCACTGATAAATCCTTTTTAATAGCTCTAACTTCAGCTCACAACAGGGTCCATTTTTAGCCTGGAAGCCGTCCCCCTTAACTTTCCCTCATGCCCCAGTACAAAGGGTTAAAGGCACCCTCCCCCATCGGCGGTGGGTGTCACGTTTCAAAGAGCTGCTATCAGGATAACTTTTACAAATGACAATCCCATCCCCTCAGCCTCAACGACGGAGGCTCACATGACACACAGCAGATCTACTGGTGTGGGTTCAGACACACAACAGCAGGTCACTAAGGCTACGTTCAGACCGCAGGCAAATGTGGCCCAAAGCTGATTTTTTTACCCATATGTGACCTGTATCCGATCTGTTAAAGACAGTTTGAACAACACAAAGCCATGTTTTTCAAATCCGACCCAGGCCACTTTCATGTGGTGTACGTATCCGATATTTTGCAATGCGACTTCAGTTTGAACGGCCAGGTCGCATTTATTCAACCTTTACGTCATTGAAATGCGACATATGCGGTCCTAAATCCAATACGTATCCGATATTTTGCAATGCGACTTCAGTTTGAACGGAAAAACATATTTACTTCAGTGAACACAGTTCGTGCCTGCGTGGTCACGTATTCCTTTGCACATGTGGGTCACTTCAGGGTCGCTTTCAGTTCATACTCAAAACTGATAGAAGCACTCTTAATGTGTAATATGAACGAGCACATAAAACAATCTGATTTCACCAAAAAAATCCTAATTGTGCATTAAGACCTGCTGTGTGAACTTAGTCTAATATTATGAACTTAAACAAGGTTAGTCTTGGGTTTATCATGTTCAAATAAAAATGTTTCAGTGTTTTGTTGTGTTACTGATTTCTAATTTTACATTATATTTGATCATTTTCATTCGACTGCACATCACCACTGAGAGACACAGGAAGTAATTCCTGCCTGTGGCCATTTGACTGTTTAATTCATCATTATAACCATATACTTTTTTATAAGACAACAATATTTTTGGAGACTAATTTATGCACATTTCTTTAATTGTCATATTGCTAATATACTGTCTAGTACATATTATATAAATTGCTGTTATGATTGTGTTTTAATAGAGTGTTTTAATATGTATATTTGGCGTATATACATATATTCAGAGCTATGTATACATACGCATATATTTAGATGTATATTTTTTTTTCTATTTTTCTTTTTTGTTGTGTTGATAATTAATTTCCTGCTACTTTTTATTATACTTGAATGGAGTAAATAAATAAATTAAAAAAAGAAATAAAGTATTCTGATTCTGATCAAGAAAATGACCAAAATAAGGACGGCGTTCCAAAATTTTTCACACCAAATCCTTCTGCAAAGTTCTTGTGTCTTGTAAAGTTTTCATTTCATGTCTTGTTTTTTTTTCTCACGTAAAATATGCAACAAAACCAAAATGTAAAAGATGCAACGAACTGAAGAAAAAAAGCATAAGAGATGCAACAAGACAACAATGATTTAAAAGTGGCACAAGATGAAAACAAAGCACATCAAGATAAAAAAAAATTACATTAAAAAAGCAAGAAAATAAAAAAACAGATGATGTGCTTTTCTTTCCTCTTGTGCTGCAACATGTTTTTTCATCTTATTGCATCTTTTATGTTGTTAAACTTTCTTTGTGACCGTTGTCGTTTTCACTTTGTGTCTTTTACATCCCTTGCTTCTTTTACATCAATTGCTTATTGTTGTGTCTTGTAGCCTCTTAAATCCTGATTCCTCAGTACCAGGGGCAGCCACAGTTGCCATGGTAACATGTAACCAGGAGACCATCAGCTAAAAGCTCAATAAAACCAACTTGTTTACCAGAAAACAGAACACAAAAAAAAACAAGCACCTAAATGTACAAATATCTAAACCAGCCTAACAGTCTGAGACCAATGTATGCCATGAATAATTTAATTAAACAACAGAATAATGAGACAAACTTTGCAGCACTAAGCTAACAGTGCTAAGCTAACAGTGCTAAGCTAAGCTAACACTAAACAGATCCAACAGGACAAGGATTGTTTCTGTACCAACAAAACTCACTGAACAAGACAAAGAAGAGCAAAAATAAAGGTCACATTATGAAACTATGGTCTTGAATGTTGTCTTACCTTTGCTGTTTTTTGATCATAACTTGGTTTTATAAAAGTGAAGCTTCTGTTATCTGCTAATTCATTGTTTTGTGTTACATTGAAATGATTCCCAGTGGAAACAAATAACCCAGAGTTTAACTGATGTTAAGTTGTTTTTGTCTTCTTGGATCTTTTACATTTTCACCTAAATGTGTCTGTTATGTTATTTATTGTTGCAACCTTTATGCTGTCTTCATCTTGTTGCATTTTTAATGTCAGTTTCATCTTAATGTGTTTTGTTTTCATCTTTTCATCGTCCAAATCGTTGCATCTTTTATCAAAATCAGAATCAGAATACTTCATTGGGGGAAATTCTATGTTACAGTTGCTCCATTCAGATAAAATAAAAAGTAACAGGGAAAGAACAGCAATTTGTACTGTATGTACTAGACAATATATTATCAATAAATATATTTTAAAAATATTAAAATAATTATTTATTATTATTATTATTAATGGTAGTAGTATTAAAAGATTAAAAGAAATGCATTATATACATACATCACAATACAATACATTATCATATTTTATGACATTTTCGTCTCATTTTGTCATTTGCATTACTATGTATGGTTGCTTTTCATGTGTGTCTAATGTTATTTCCATTTCTAGTTTCCTAATGTTTGTCTCATTGTGTCTTTTATGTCGTTTTCCATCGTATCACCTCTTTTATGACCTCTTTAACTCATCATTAAAATCCAAAAATAGCCCATCTGTCTTCTTCTTTCACTCAGGTCCATAAATCAGCCTGTAAAAGTTCTTCTTCGTGTTTGTTCTACAGGACTGATTCATGCTGATATTTTCTTTCTGTATCGTTCACGTCGTGGTAGTGGCAGCTGTCTGAATCTGTCTGTCCTCACCGTGGTCCCTGTAGACAGACAGACTTAAGACTGCATGAAGGATCAGTCTGTCCCCGTGGTAACCTCTGACCCCTGCGCTGAGAGAGGGGCCGGTCTGTCCAAACCGGTCCAGAGTCCAGACCCCAGGGCGTCCTGTTATGAGTCAGTGGAGGTGCTTCTACACTGGGGTTCCGTCTTCAGTTGCTTCCTGTTAAAACCTGGAAACACGCAAAACAAACCGAAAAACAAGACAAACCAAGTAAAAAGAAGACGTTTATTGTTTTGAGATTCTGACTCAGGGTGTGTTTGGAGGACCTGCTTATATTTCACAAATGTTCACTGTTGGATCCTTTCCCACTGCACCTGCGAGCTGGGACCTGCCTCAGATGGGAAGCGTAAACTAACCACTAACTATACCTGGGAGACAGAAACGAACGAACCAACCTGCAAGACACTGACCCCAAGGATATGCAGCCGTTCCCCCATAACAACCATTTTCCCCCAGATGAATCAAATTTAATTGGACAGTATCCCATGCATTGGAAAATAATCTGAGTCGATGTGTGTGTGTGTGTGTGTGTGTGTGTGTGTGTGTGTTTTTTCAATGTTTATCATTGTTTCCACAGTGATTTTATTTTTACAAGCCGTGTAGATGGCCATAAAAAATAATGCTTTTTTTTTTTTTTTAATTTCTAAAGTGTAAACAAAACATAGTGTTCGTTAATAAAGAGCACCTTATCACAAATGTTCCACTCATTCCTGCCTGTGGCCAACAGACTGTTTAATTCAACTGTATAACCACAAAATTTTAATAACAGCAATTTTTACACACTTATTTATGTATATGTCTTTAATTATCATATTGATAATATATTGTCAAGTACATGTACAAATTGTTGTTCTAATTGTGTTTAATAGAGTGTTTTAACCCTTATAGACTCAGTGCTGTTTTTGTGTCAGTTCTTAAATGGATTTTTTTTCTCCATTTAACCTTTCTTTTACTCTAATATTATCCTTTGTATTTTGTATTTTTTCAGAGAAAATCAGGTATTTGCCTACATTTAATTTACTGATCATGTAGATGTTCATAAAAGCTCATGGATGGACTCAAACAAAAGTCACTTTTCTTCAGTTTTCTCTGTTTTTGATATAAAAACCCTCAACTGTTATCTGAGCTTTAATGAACATCTACATGCTCAGCAAATAAAATATAGGAAAGTACCTGATTTATACAAAAAAATGTGAAATATAGAGGTCAGTATTATAAAAAATGGTGACAAATTGAAAAAAAAACCTGAAAATTTTTCTGGGGAGGGGGGGGGGGGTGCTACAACAGTAGCACAAGGTCTTTATGGGTTAAACTAGTGTGTTGACCCACGGGGATCCACGGGTTCTAGATGTGCAGACTGAGCTCATGAAATCGCATTGTATGTCATGTCATTTCTTATTGCATTTGGCGTGCTATACGAACGCATTTTCATCTGTGTTATTCAACACCATTTGATGCCGTGTCAATGTACGCCAAGATCTCCGTTTTACATATCTGTAACCGCTAACCCTAAACCTAACCCTAACCCAGGGGTGTCCGAACCTGGTCCACGAGGGCCAGTGTCCTGCATGTTGTAGATACTTCCCTCTTCATCACACCTGGTTCAATTAATGATCAGCTCATCATCCAGCTCTGCAGAAGCCTGATAATGATGGAAAGGCTTCCAGGTGTGATGGAAGAGGGAAATATCTAAAACATGCAGGATACTGGCCCTCGAGGACTGGAGCTGGACACCCCTGCCCTAACCCGAACCCCTAACCCGAACCGCTGATCACGTGTGTTTTAACATAGTGTGAACATACACACGGAAAGCTTATGATGCATACAGATAACACACCGATTAAAAGTATTGTGTTATCTGCACACAATTCATGATATCATGTTGAGATGTGGTAGTTTTTCTGCTGTTGTGTATTCGTGCATGCTGTACCACATGTGTCCAGCAGTCACCGCCAAAGCGTTCTGGGTATAGGAAAGGGATTGTAAGGCTATTGTATTCCAAAATTACTAATATTTCCCAAAATATTGGTCCTGTCAACTTACCGTTTTCTCTAGTCTGTTCCTTGACCAAAAATACATAAGTATGACAAACTACAGCAGTGAGTTCTGTACTGATCTTGTGTGAATCCCCAGACACACACACACACACACACACACACACATACACACACACAGACCAGTTGGCTTTTATAATATAGATTACAGATAAAAACTTGATAAAAACCCTGAAAATTAAATGAGAAAAATCCTTACATTGTTGTTTCATTCACTTATTTTTCAGGTTGCCCAGTATTGTGCTTATCAGGAATGAACATGGATTAATATTATGCAGATGAAAGTGGAGCTTGACAGCGGTTGTAAAAGTGTGAGCTCCTACTCATAAAATTAATAGAATATTGACCTTTTTCCGACCGACCAGCTGAGCCTTTCTCTGACCAGCAGCCTTTGCTCAAACGTTAGAATATTTTTTAATAGGTGTGAAACCGGAGTCCATTAGGTTTGGAGCTGCAGGACGCCTCAGCTGACGAGTGGCCATTGAATGAACACACTTCCAACGGCTTTACGGCGTCTTGAAGAGGGGATCAGTCACACGTGAAGGGCGTCCACGGAGGTGACGAATGACAACGGCTAAAACACAACAACAGATCGGATGTTGCAGAAGCTAAAAGATTTACACATGATCAGAGTGTCCACAAAGTCTCTTCACAATTGAAAAAATCTATAACAAAAGCAATTAATGAGATATATTAATCAGATTTGTTCTGGTGGTTTTCAGAGTTTTTAACCCCTAAACGTCCAGGGCCAAGTGAAAATGTATCTACATCTAACCTTTCTTAAGCGATTTATCCCTATTCAATCTTATCACCATTTTTTATAATATTATCCTCTGTATTTTGCATTTTTTCAATATAAATCAGGTATTTTCCTATATTTAATTTATTGATCATGTAGATGTTCATAAAAGCTCAGATTAAAGTCGGCAGTTGTTAAATCAAAAACAGAGAAAACTGAAGAAAAAGTGTCTTTTTCAGTCAAATCTCTCATGAACTGAACATAAACCCAGTGTG
>JAPQRP010000009.1:4531527-4542614 GCA_037367295.1 Apogon hyalosoma | reverse complement strand
CAAATTATGTGGCATCATTTTGTTACTAATACATCACCTACTTATTATCAGGAAAGATATTCAAGATCATTTTTCCCACGTTTAGATCTGATGTGTTTTCGAAGTGTTCCTCAAATTTTTTTGAGGAGTATATTATTTTCTATTATTTTACACAGTATCAAAGCAGGACTGAGTTCTGTTAAAGAAAGATAATTTTATTCTACTTTAAGTTAAGCCAGACAGGGTCCAGCTAAAAATTTATTTTTATTCTGTGATGTTTAACAGGATAGGTCGAAGAAATATATTTATTTTATTCGGTTACTTTTGTCATTTTGCGCTAAAAAAAATGTTAAATAATAAATTGTTTTCCATGTATTTGTATCACTCAAAAACGTGCATCTAATTAAATTCAGGTTTTAGTCAAAAAGTTTAAAAATTGCTTCACACACAAAAAAGGTAAAATAAATTTACCACCCTGGGAGCAGTGAAGGCAATTGGGTCAGCCAATGAGGTGTCCCTTTTTTTTTTTTCAGGGAGTTGGCAGCCCTAGTTGTCGCAATCCATTGAGATGAGGGGCTGAACTTCAGAATCTAATCAGGAAGAACATTTGTGTGTAACAGGTGTCCTGAACACTGGCATCTCTGGGAATAGTATTACCAGGGAAACATCAGTGGTATTGTCAAGGGAATCAAAAGGTTAAAAGTAGGGAAAACAGCCCATACCCGCAAAGCTGAGTACTGCAACCTGGCCCGTGCTGTAACACATTATTTACACTGTAAGTCACTTTTAAAGGCTTTATTTTGGGCTAAAACTCATGCCATCAATAAATCTAATGTGCTGCTCAATGACATCTATGGCTGGATGTAAACAGAGGTGAAGCTCACTTCACAATAAAACAAACCTGCTGTGGATCAACCACGGTCAGATTAGATGATCATCATCATTAAATGTACTGCAAATTATTTTCATCCATGAATCTTCTTTCATTTTTTACACTTCCTTGTCTGCTACCTGCCCGCATTTTGTTTAATTTTACCCATGCCCGTACCTGGGAAAATACTTTTTTTTTTTTTTCAATCCGTCCCTGCATGTTTTTGCAGGATTCCCATACCCAGCGGTGGACTCTGATGTTTTCCCTACTTTTAACCTCTTGATTCCTTTCACAATACTGCTGATGTTTCCCTGGTAATCCTCTTCCCAGAAATGCCAGTGTTCAGGACATCTGCTACACATGAATGTACTTCCTGATTGGATTCTGAAGTCCGGCCCCTCATCTCGATGAATTGTGACGACCCATTTCTTCTCAACTAAATCTGAAGGAAAACCGTGAAAACTTAAACATAGCTGTCTTTGTTTATTCGATGTACATTAGGTCAAACAGCAGTGACACTTGGATGTGGCCTCAGCTATTGTTGACAAGTAAACCGGAAGAAGCAATACACAAACTCAGTCATTTTAAACCGTTTCCGGGTCATGCATGAAAAACCCTTATTACAGCTAACTGATTAGCATGCTAGCTGACAAACCATATAAAGTTAACATCAGATAAGTTCTGCCAGTTATTTTAATTAAGTACAGTAGAATCCTCTGATGGTCTTGTCAATGTAGCTCTTGAAGCCCAACTACAACAAAGCTTGTCAGGGAGAAAATTACATTTTATACAATAAACAGCTCTGAATGTGCAGCTCAGCAGCTGAGCTAATACTAGCTGTCAGTCAAAGCCCACACAGCCCCAGACTCACCTGTCAATCACAAGGGTCACACTCTTAATTCGGCAGAACTCGTAGTCTTTGGAAGACTTATGTAAAAGTCGACCCCTGGACACAGAAATTAACTATGGAAACCCAAACTGTTTACTTGTACCATGATGTAAATATGTTTTAGTTATTTAAATGGACATTTTTACATAGGGTGTCCATGGAGACTGACACTGCACATTTGAGATTTATTATTATAGTAATAATGATATTTGTATTATGTTTTTCTAGATACTCAAAGACACTTTACATGGGTGAAGTACAAAGAAGAAGGTACAGCATACATAGGAGTATTACATGTATAGTATAGAATATAGAAAAACCCCCATCAAGAAATCATCATAAAATACACCAGTGTAACCATGACCTGTGTGTTTCATCTGTACTGTCCAACATATTGCAATTCCACTCTTACATAAATATATATTACTTTTATTACTTACTACAATTTTTTTATATTGTTTGCACTCTTTATGTTATCTTTATGCATGCAATTTTTTTTCTTGCACTTTATTCTGTTGCTTTTTTGTCTAGTGAATCTCCCCATTGTGGGATCAATAAAGTCATAAGATCTAAAAGTGCTCAAAAACATCACACATGTAGAACAAAAGAACAAGACATGTAGAGGCCAAAGTACAGTTCATAGTATTGTTCATAAGAGTATGTCAAAAGGTTAAATTATTTTGTTTAGAAGTTCATATAATGGTTAAAAATGGTTAATAATACTTAAAATGTGAAAAGCATATTAGAATTCATGTGCTTAGGTGATTTGGTACATATTGGTAAAATAGCATACTGCCTCTTTAAGAACCGGCCAACTCCGGCTACATTAGGTTGATTGTTATCATGAATTCAGATCTTGAGAGCTGTGGAAGCGAATGGTTTTCTTACCTGTTTATAACGGCTAACTACCTTGATTTTTAATCTTTCGGCAACTAGAGCAAGTGTATTAGCCAGCTCATGTTCTTTTTGTAATTCTGAAACCAAGGAGTAAAACCGGAGATTTTTCATCTTTTATTCAATGTTTCTGAAGTGGATTTGTGGAACTGTGTTGCTGGGCTAGCACTGGACCCTGCAAATGGAACTAGCTGCTTGGAGTATTGTTAGTTTCTAGTGTAAGCCCCTGCAAATTCTCAAGATTTCAAACCTCTATATTAGTAAGAAAACCTGCTTGACACTGGACAAGAAGTCCTTGCAAGAGGTTTGCTGACTGTGGAACACAAATGAAGATTCAACGAGGGACTGACTTGTCAACTAGCCAGATCATGTGCTGCGCTCATGGCTGGTGAGTGCAAAGAGGATAGTGTACTAACGATCTCAACGAGTTCGTCCTTGCTGCTGTGTGACTGTTGGGAGTGGAGCCTGTTGAAAAACAGACGGACTATCTTAACAATCATGACGGAGACAGGAACAGAAGTCTCGGCAAGCCTAACTGAGGAAAAGTGAGTGGTTAAACCAACACGTAAAGCTTTGGAACATAATTTGCAAACGAAAATAAGTTCTAGAAGAGCCATACTAGGACAATTTACTGATCAAAAGAACGAAATGCATGCTTTCATGGATGATGATGCAAATGTGGAAATCATAGACAAGGAATTGTTAGCCAAGTCAGCTACACTGAGAAGAAAACAGACTTTAGAGGAGCATGAACTATGACTCAAGGTTGAAAAAGAACAGCTGGAGCTACAGGCAGGGCTTGCTGCAACTGATGCACAATTAGCCGTCTTAAGAAAATATGAAAGTTCAGATGTGTCAAATTGAACCAAAGGCAGTAGGGTAGATGTACTAATGTCTGCTCCAAAGAAGCGTGATGTCAGCCACAGTAAGAGCAGTGTAGCCAACAGTGGTACTCAGCATAGCCGCACTAGTGGAAGAGGCGCAGATGCGATGCAAGCTTCTGTCACCTCAGTAGACAGTTCTGCAAACGCTGATAATCTGGTTACCATCATGCAACGTCAAAATGACATCACTGAAAGCCTAATAAAGTAACAAAGGTTATCTACATTGCCATCACTGAACATTCCAGTTTTCAAGGGAGATCCATTAGAATACCATCTCTTTATGAGAGCATTTGAGCCCCGCATAGAAAGCAAGACAGAAAACAGCAAAGATCAGCTTTACTAGCTAGAACAGCACACAAATGGATGACCTAATGACTTAGTGCACAGCTGTCTTCACATGGACCCAGATTAGGGCTACACTGAAGCCAAGAGACTTTTAAAGGAACGCTTTGGTGATAAATATAAGATATCCGTGGCATACCTTGACAAGGCTTTCAACTGGCCTACCATTAAATCAGATGACACTAAGGCACTTGAAGCATACACCCTCTTTCTAACAACCTGTAATAATACAATGTCAGATCTAGAGTACTTAGAAGAGATGGAAAATGCTGCTAATATGCACAGTCATCCCAAAGCTCCCATACAGGCTGAGAGAGAGATTCAGGAGTGTTGCCATAGACATTCAGAAGAAGCAAGATTGGCGAACAAAGTTCACAGATGTAGTGTCATTTGTCAACACACAGGCTGAAATGGCAGCACACCCTGTGTTTGGTGAATCTTAGGACAAACAAAACACCAGACAGACAAGTCAAGTGGAAAGAAAAATGTCACAACACTAGCCACTTAAGTAAAAGAACAGAAAGCTGGGAAAGATGCTGCTAGTGCTGGGAACAAGAAAGCTCAGGAAAAGGGAACAAATCTGGACAAGGCCTTCATGAAACCTTGTATCTTCTGTAAGGGAGCTCATACCATGGAACAGTGCAAGAAACTTCAAAAAAAGCTGCACAAGGAAAAGCTTGAATTCCTTAAGAGTAAAGGATTTTGTTTCAGTTGTCTTATAGGTGGACATATGAGTAATGCCTGTAAAGAGAAAAAGAGCCATCAGATATGTTCAGCGACACACCCTATGCTCTTACACATAAAGCAGAAATCTAAAAACCTATCAAAGGAAGAGACTTCAAATGAGGAGCCAAAAGAGGAGTCTCCAAAGAAAGAGTAAACCATTGTGAGTGGATTCGTGGACACTGAGGACGCATGCTCTCAGACTGGGGCCGGGGGTGCGGGTAGTGTCCTCGCCATTGTTCCTGTGAGAGTAAAGGCAAAGAAAGGTAACAAGGTGCTGACTTGTTATGCATTCCTGGATCCAGGGAGTAACACCTCCTTCTGCACTAACAAGCTAGCCAATGACCTTCACCTGCAAGGAAAAAATGTGAACATCCTACTTACCAAGATGGGAGACCAAAGGACCGTCTCATACAAAGCTGTTCCAGACCTAGAAGTGAGTAGCCTAGAAGGTGATGACTTTATGGAGCTGACTGGTGTTTTTGCACAAAAGGTTATTCCTGCGAGTAAAGAAAACATTCCAACCCAAGAGGACATGGATAGGTGGCCACATCTACGAGGTGTACGAATTCCATTGATTAACGCAGATATTGGTCTTCTGATTGGAACTGATGTAGCAAAGGCCTTGGAGCCAGAAGAGGTAATCCGCAGTGTCAAGGATGGGCCGTGTGCAGTATGCACAGCTCTGGGATGGACAGTGAGTGGACCGCTGCGTGAGAACATCAGAAACTGGACTAAGAATGGATACCCGCAGATCCAGATGAATTGGATCTCAGTGACTCGACTTGTGGAGAATTGTGGACTCAGCAATTCAAGTATGATTTTCCTGAGACTGCTAAAGGAGAGCAGTTGGAAATGTCTAAGGAAGACCAACTGTTTATGGACAGAGTCTCCAAATCAGCAAAGCTGGTCAACAGCCACTACTCTATTGGTTTGCCATTGAAGAACAAAGATGTGAAAATGCCCAACAACAGAGTAATGACAGAGCAACGAGCGCTCAACATGAAAAAGAAGCTTCAGAGAAATCAAACATTCAAGGAGGACTACGTCAGCTTAATGAATGATGTGATAAACAAGGGCTATGCTGTAAAGGTCCCAGGTGAAGAACTAAACCAAAGTGATGGAAAGGTGTGGTTTATTCCGCATCATGGTGTCTGCCACCCTAAGAAACACAAAATGTGAGTGGTATTCAACTGTGGCGCTTCATATCAGGTAACCACGCTCAACAAACAATTGCTGCAGGGGCCTAACATGACAAGCCATCTGGTTGGTGTTTTAACTAGATTCTGTCAAGAGTGAGTCGCAGTCATGGCAGATGTGGAATCGATATTCCATCAGGTGAAAGTCCCGCCAGAAGATGCTGACCTCCTCAGGTTTTTGTGGTAGCCAGATGGCAACATCTTACAAGAGCTCAAGAGTATAGAATAGAGGTACACTTGTTTGGTGCCACCTCTTCACCAAGCTGTGTGAGTTACGCGTTGAGAAGGTGTGCTGAAGACAACAAGAGCATGTTTGATGCAGCAGTAGTGGACACAGTCTTAAATAATTTTTATGTAGACAATTGTCTGAGATCAGTTGCCACTGAACAGGAAGCAATCAAACTATTCCAAGACTTGAAGGCCATTTGTCAAACAGGAGGCTTTAGACTGACAAAATGGACGACCAACAATCAAAATGTGTTGTTAAACATTGCACTTGAAGACCAGGCAAGAGAAGTTAAAGATCTCAACCGTGACCAGGATTCACTTGCCATCAAGTGAGCTTTGGGAGTACAGTGGTGTATCTGGTCAGATCAGTTCAAATTCCATGTGAACATAGAGCCGAAGCCTCTCACCAGGAGAAGAATCCTGTCTACAATGAGTTCAGTCTACGACCCATTGGGGATGTTGTCACCAGTCATACTGCCTGCCAGAAACATCCAGCAAGAATTGTGTAGACTAAGAACAGGCTGGGATGACACTGTGCCAGAACATCTTTTACAACAATGGACAAGGTGGATTGAAGAACTTCAACAACTTACTGGCTTTGGAGTGGATCGGTGCTTTAAGCCACCAGAGTTTGGGAAACAGTGCAGGCTCAGCTGCGTCACTTTTGTGACGGGAGCGAAACAGGCTATGGTACTGTAACTTACTTAACCCAGAAGAACAGCAGTAACAAAATACACTGTTCATTTGTCTTAGGAAAGGCAAGGTTTGCCTCTCTCAAACCCACCACTATCCCACGGTTGGAGCAGACAGCGGCTGCTTTAGTCATGAAGGTGGATGTCATGTTGAAGAAAGAACTACAGTTGCCACTGTCAGAATCCAGGTTTTGGACAGATAGCACAGCCGTACTCAAGTACATATCAAATGAGAACATCAGATGTAAGACCTTTGTGGCAAACAGGACTGCCATAATCTTGCAAGCATCAGCAGTGCAGCAATGGAGCTACATCAACACACAGTTGGATCCTGCTGATTACGCTTCCAGGGGACAAAGGGTGAGCGTCTTCATGAAGAATGAATGTGGATTGCAGGGCCTTTTTTTCCTCCATAAACCGGAAAAAGAATGGCCAGACAAGCATGATCATCTAGAGGAGCTCACAGCTGAAGATCCTGAGGTCAAGAAAGGCATACTGGTTAATGCTACAGCAGTAGAGGAAAGCACTGATGCAATGCGACAACTAATCCAATACTACTCTTCATGGATACGTCTTAAGAAATCAGTGGCGTGACTTACACAACTCAAGGCAACCCTGGTGAACCTGTCTAGGAAGAGAAAGGAGATGAATGGATTGTACAGTGATCAACAACAGGTGAACAGGAAGATATTGAGCTACAAAAAGAATCTTAAACAGACTTACCTGACTGTGGACGATCTGCGACAGACTGAGATGGATATCATCAGCCATTGTCAGCAAAATAGGTTCAATGAAGAAATATCTGCTCTTCGGAGAAAGGACTCTATTAAGAATAGTAGCAGAATCTTCAGACTGAATCCGCAACTTCAAGAGGGAATTCTTGGCATTGGAGGAAGGCTCAGTCGAGCATCCATGCCAACCAAAGCCAAGCACCCAGTGATCCTCCCTAAGAACCATTGTGTGTCTGATCTGATTCTCCAGGATGCACATGAGCGCCTGGGACACAGTGGGTATAATCATGTCTTGTCTCATGTACGCCAAAGGTATTGGATCATCGATGCTCCCTCGTCAATTAGAAGAATGCTGTCTCGGTGTACTATCTGTCAAAGGCAACATGGTGCATCAGGCAAACAAATGATGGCGGACTTACCAAGAAACAGAGTTGTACCAGACGAACCACCCTTCACTAGAACATGAGTGGATCTATTTGGGCCACTCAACATAAAATCTGGAAGATCATCTGTAAAAAGATATGGTGTGATTTTTACCTGCCTAGCATGTTGGGCGGTCCACATAGAAATGGCAACGTCATTGGAAACAAACTCCTTTATTCAAGCTCTGTATCGCTTTATTGCAAGAAGAGGTCAAGTGAAGGAAATGAGACCTGATAATGGGACCAACTCTGTTGGATCTGATCATGAGCTTAGAAAGGCAATAAAGGAGTGGAATACTTCACAAATTGAGAACAGTTTTCTCCAACGTGACATCAAATGGATATTCAATCCACCATCCAGATCCCACCATGGAGGGGTGTGGGAGGGAGTTATCTGCTCCATCATGAAAATCATGGGAGCTACACTGAGAGGACAAAGCTTGGATGAGGAACGTCTTCAGACATTCTTCTGTGAATGTGAAGCCATTCTGAATAGTAGGCCTATTACCATGCCATCCAGTGATATTAATGATCTGGAAGCTCTGACCCCATAGCACTTCCTGCTGCTCAAGACTAACCCCAACTTACCCCAGGACTCTTCTATAAGGATGATACTTATGCACGTAAAAGGTGGCTGCAAGTCCAGTATATGAGCAATCTATTCTGGAAATGTTGGACCAAGGAATAGCTGCCTCAACTCCAGAAGAGACAGAAAGGGAACCAGCCATCATGGAACTTCATCCCAGGAGATATAGTCTTGATCATCAATGAATCAGCCCCCAGGGGATCATGGCTGATGGGAAGAATTGTGAATACTATGGAGGATAAGCATGGAATAGTCTGCAAGGTTCGAGTCAAGACAAAGACGAACAAACTTGAGAGGCCGATAACCAAACTCTGCTTACTGCAAGAAGCAGTGTGAGGAGGACTGTTGGTGACTGAGTTTTACTCAGAACAAAGACATTCTAGGATGAAAGACATTTAAAGTCGTAATTGCTTCTAGTATAGAAAGCAATTAGGGGCTGGGTATGTAGAGGCCAAAGTACAGTTCATAGTATTGTTCATAAGAGTATATGTCAAAAGGTTAAATTATTTTGTTTAGAAGTTCATGTAATGGTTAAAAATAGTAAATAATACTTAAAATGTGAAAAGCATATTAGAATTCATGTGCTTAGGTGATTTGGTATATATTGGTAAAACGGCATACTGCCTCTTTGAGAACCATCCAACTCCGGCTACATTAGGTTGATTGTTATCATGAATTCAGATCTTGAGAGCTGTGGAAGCAAACGGTTTTCTTACCTGTTTATAACGGCTAACTACCTTGATTTTTAATCTTTCAGCAACTAGAGCAAGTGTATTAGCCAGCTCATGTTCTTTTTGTAATTCTGAAACCAAGGAATAAAACCGGAGATTTTTTGTTTTTTATTCAACATTTCTGAAGTGGATTTGTGGAACTGTGTTGCTGGGCTAGCACTGGACCCTGCAAATGGAACTAGCTGCTTGGAGTATTGTTAGATAGTTTCTAGTGTAAGCCACTGCAAATTCTCAAGATTTCAAACCTCTACAAGAAGTACATTTATCATCAGGACAAGTTAAATACATTTCTAAAAAGATGAGTTTGAATGAGAGAGGTTGTGCAGTCACGGATGTGTTTGAAGGCTGATACTGAGGACCATGAATGTGTGTATAATATTTCATTGTAATGTGTCCTCTAATTATAAATATTAATTTTGGACTTGGTTTCAGATTATCAAAATGACCTCAAGTGAGAGGTTTGTAAAGTGCACTTTTAGTCCTTTATTTACTTCTGAACTGTTGCTTAGGTTGCCCTCTTCACGTGTTTCATACTAGTGGACCTTTTTCCTGAACAAAGACACAAAGTAAATCCAGGGATATGGTTCTGCGTTCAACTCCTGGACACTTAAGCCAGGCAGCAGGCAGTCAGAGCACTGGAGGATCAAACTTCACGCTTTCCACTCGCAGGTAATTGGCTGCTAGATTCTTCTCTCCAGTGGCCACTGAAGGAGATTTATGCACAGCACGTCATCTGATGTTTCTGCGCTTTCGTCATCCAGCGTCTCGTTGGTCTCTACCAGGTCTTCCTTTGAGCATGAATGATTCAGCTGATGCACAACTCAAGAATCTCTATTTTTGTGACTGACCCTCTCTATCCTCTGTGATATTTGTCTTGCCATTAAATCTCTGCAGTTTTTATGCATCCACAAAGCTGTGTCAGTTTGATAGTATTCAGTCATTCCTGCTTTAATTACAAGCTATGAACATGTATTTGTGAGTTTAAATGTAAATGATTAATTCAGGTTGTCTTGCTTTAATGATTAATGTTTAGGACATTTATTCACATCCTTGTATGTCTTTAGGAGTTTACTAGCCAAATATTGACTCAAAATAAAAAAAAGCCATTGTTCATTCTTTGATACGAGCATTGGTAGAAATAATTATAATTTACACACTGAAGCATTGAAAGGTCTTGATATTATTTTTATACAATTAAACACCATGTTATGATATTTAATGCTGTTAATTTTGTTGTTGCAGCATTAGACTATGACATATTTTATATTGATATGTCATTCTCAGTTTCATAGATCCTCTTAATAATGCCTTACTTATGACTAATACTGTTATCAGTGCACATATTCAGTTGTCACTGATTTGCTTTTATTCAAGCCATTTATCATAACTTATTTTGTTCAGAACTGCCTTTAATATGTTTAATGTGTGTCAATACTGTGCTGTAGAGATGGCTGATCATTCGTTTGCAGAGTTAAAATAGAATATTATGCTTTTTTTTTAAAAGGGCAACGTGAATAGTAGATTTTTAAGTGAAACAGTGCCAGTGTTGATGTTTTTTTTTAATACTTGATGTAATTTTATTATTACCTTTATGATGATGAAGGTCCTCCAACCTTAAAAATACTGAAAAAAACTAATGTGAGTCATTTCTCAAACAGAAAACATCCTCAATGATGGAAACTGGTTTCCTCGGTTTAAATTTAATGCTTAAAGGTATAGTGTGGAACTTATGTCGCCCCCCAGCGGAATTCTGCATTATTACAACCATAAAGCCGGCGCTTCCATGACATATGCCCAGGTGTACCCCGTCCAACTATGCCCCCCACTCCCCACCACTATCCGTGTACACAGACTAACACTCGCTACACAATGTGGCTAACACCAGGCTGCTAACATTACATTATGTTCATAGCACC
>JAPQRP010000009.1:4502331-4522103 GCA_037367295.1 Apogon hyalosoma | reverse complement strand
GCATGAAATACTACGAGTACTTATTTTCTAACACTGACTTTAATAGAATGATGGTTTGACCTAAATGCCAAGATGCTAAAGCTACTCTTTAGGTGATTATGTCTTATTTTAAGTGTGATGAGATATTTGGACTAGAAATGAGAAAAATATACACTTGGTAAGATTTTGATGTTTTCCATTGTACATTATATAGACTAAATGTCCTGTAAAATTACTGTTTATTTGCAACATAGTATAGCAAACTATTACGTGATCAAAAACAAATTAATTTTAGCAAAAAAATGTCTCTGTTTGGAATGTCTGGGGTCGGCAGAAATTTTTGAAGTTAAAATGGGGTCAGGAATCAAAAAAGGTTGGGAACCACTACTGTACCTCCTTCATCTGCACCAACATGCTTTAAAACTTTAATTTATAATTTCCTAAATAAGGCTAAGACTAAAGAAGAAAAAAATTGCATGTATGAAGCAAAAAATGCTGCAAATATCCACAAAACAGAACTTAATTTCTGGCTGCACTAATATTATCATAGGACTTCTGTGTGTTTGCTGAGATAATGGAGGTAATTTGCAGTTAAATTATCACCTCCCAAATTACAGACACACCACATTCACGTGGGATTAAGATCACAGACCGCTGCACTTATTACAAATGAGCAGAGGTCCGCAGGTGCTGCCGGTCCTGTGTGAACAGGGCTTTACAGGAGACTTAATGAACAATGACTGTGTCCCATGTCTGCTGTAAATTTTGCACCGTATTTCACTGGATTCCATTCAGCAATAAAATGTATGTTTGCTTTTTAAATATTTTAGCTAAAACAGAAAGGTCCCAGCTGAGCCACATCCCCACAGTGCTGGTAATGAATATCATGATATGTGAATTTGCCCTACAGGGTCTAATTTGTGGGTTAAACATGTCTCTAAGTAGAGTGGAGTAACTCCTTTCAGGTGCTGCGTACAACCAAATCACAGTTTCGAGCTGAACAGTGCTTGGCAAATTTGATGTCTTTTGCTGTTTCTTGGCGGTTTGGTAAACATGTTAATAATCCAGCAGCCGATGAACAGAGCTGCCACTGTTCCCGTCCCATCCACACGTGTTTATGTAACAGTGAGCTGGGCCAGGGCTGTGCTCTCAGCTCGCAGGTGCTGCATTTAGCAGCAGGACTCAGCACTCAGACATTAAGTACAGTGTGTATGAAACACTGGGACAGACAGTCACAGATTAACCCTCACAGACCTGACCAGCCACCGGCGACCCAGAGCAGCGACTGATCCGAAATGTCTAATAACTTCCAAACCACTAATCCTATCAATACACGTAAATTATTGGTGTAAAATACAGTTCGTCGTCTTTTCATGGTCGTCAGATATGACCCATTTGGACGTTCAGAGGCTCCGTAGTTACCGTGGAAACACTGTCATCTTCTATAACTGGAGTGTCAAACTCATTTCTTCCGGGGCTGCATTCAGCCCAATTGGATCATAACCTATAAATAATGACAACTTTTTCTCTTTTAGTGAAACACAAAACATTAAATTATGTATTATATTATTATTAGGGCTGTCAAAATTAACACAGATTAATCCATCATCATGATTAATTTGATTAAAAATTTTAACACAATTAACCAATTTGCAGCAGAATGACTCTGAACGTCTCTGGCAACGCGTTTGAGTCAGTTAGAGTTAGTATCGCATGAACAAATGGGCAGTTGATCCAGTAGTGACAGGCAGCAGAACCAACCCATAAAGATGGAAGATGATAGACAGCACGTTGGCCTCTGGATGGAAATATGAGGACAAAAAAACCAAGACGGAACAGCTGGTTCCAGTTGAACTGTTGAAACTGTTGAATGCATATGTTAAATGCATATATATTCCCTTCTTTCTTGAGTCTGTTTGCTCATGCAAAATGAGCAATATAGAATAAAAATTAATGATAATTAATCATTATTAATCCACAGCAACCCTGTGATTAATCTGATTAAAAATTGTAATTGTTTGACATCACTAATTATTATATTATTTGGTAACAAGCATAATATTGTTAAAAATTTGGAGTTTGGAACTAAAATAAGAACAGTTTCTCATTCAGTTTCTCATTTATCCAGGTCATTGTTCTTCTTGGTAGTTCTTCGAGGTTTGCGGCAAAAGAGCAAAACTAGCCCAGTTGAACCTTGAACCCGGAAAAATGGAGCTGTCTATTTATAGGTTATTCTGCTATTATTTGACTTTAGATCATATCGGTCTGTATGTGGAACCTGAACTAAAATGAGTTTGACACCCTTGATTGTTAATATCTTCAGTGTAATTTTTGCACTTTGTAAATTCCTTCCACGGGCCAGACTGGACCTTTCAGCAGGCCCGTTTTGGCCCCGGGGCCATATGTTTGTGACCCCTGTTCTACAACATTGATTTACCAGTAAAACCCATGGAGTTGGATCAATGACAGTGGATGAACACACTGGGTTTATGTTCAGTTCATGATACAGTTCACTGAAAAAGTAATTTTTTCTTCAGTTTTGATACAATAACCTTTGAATTTACTGAGTTTTCATGAACATCTAAATTAAATATCGGAAATTAAACAGAGGTAAACACATGATTTACAATGACATATACAAAATACTGAGGGTAATTTTATAATAAATGGTAATAAAACACTTAAGAAAGGGTGAGTAGAGAGAAACATTCAGTTTGATCAGTGACTGTGGTTATAGAGGCTTATTTCTATCTTCAGTTAATGATATTTTGCTGAAATATCACTGTTTTTATATAATAACCTTTGAATTTACTCTGAGCCTTTGTGAACAGCTACACCATTGCCCATAAAGTTGGAATAAAATATTTTTTACCTCTTTCATGAGATGACTGTGATGACATGATTTATTATTGATAGAGTAAGTGTAACTGGGACTCAGTATGTTATCATTACACCTGGTCAAAGGTGTTTACTGATGTGTATAAATAGGAATAAAAAGAGGAATGTGTTTTAAAATACAATTATTCTGACTTTATGGACTGAAAAATACATCATGCATAGGATTATATCTCATTAAATGCTGATAAATCACTCAGGAAAGGTTAAATGTTTGTCCGTCATCACAAAAATACCAATGCCTTACACTAGTTTTGATGGTGGATGTCTTTGAGAGCATGTAGCCTAGAGAACAGGAATTAATTCAGTGTGCAACTCTGCAGAAAGTGTGAGAAGGTGATGGAGTGGAAAAGGCTCCCATGAAAAAAATCAGAACAAACACCTCCAAAACACATAGCAGTAGGGGAGAAAACAGTGTAGTTATTCAGCAAACACAGATACTCATACAAATACACAGATGGCTGCGTATCAGCCAGCTCTGCCATTATAAAATACACCAGGACAAAGTCAAAAATGCAGCGTCTTGTTTTCTTTATAAGCACTTGCGTCAGCGGCTGTAAACCCTTTTACTGTACAAACCAGGGATAATTATAAATGTTGTCTTCACGTCGCTGCAGCCCATTTACCGTTGAAGCGCTGGTGTTGAGAGGTTTATGGGGCGAGATGCAAGAAAGGAGCAACTTGCCCTGAAAGCGTAGGAGAGGAAAGCGGCGTGTTTGGCCGGCGTTCTCCCCAGAGCGGGATCACGGGGATAGCGTCGGGGCAGGCGTCGGGAGCTGCGGCTGCGAGTGCTGACAGGGCTTTGCCCCGTGTGGCTCCGTAGAAAAACACTGGCTCTTATTGACAGTAACACACGGGCACACACATGCAAACATGCACTTACTGGCCAAGTTTTTACACCACATAAGCTGCAGATACACAGAGGCATGTGAGCAGTCCTGCAGCGTTTAACGTGTCAAAAACTAAAAACATCAAGTCGCTTTCTCTCAGCTTCACTTCATTCCGAATCTGGCTTTACTCCGTTATAATCGTTATGAAATACGACAGCAGCCATTTACAGCCGCAGCCTCAAACCCAACGGAAAATGGCCAGACTCAATTTCCTCTGAATGACAGCAGGAACATTGGTGTCCTGCCCCTCAGCTAAATAGTGTCCAGACAGACACAAGCTGATCTGTCCCGCCCACTAGGAACTGTTCTGCCAAGAGGACGGGACTGGAGCCTTGACCTGGTGGCAGATTCCTGTTGCATTACAGAGACGACGAGCGCCGTCCATGAAAAACACTAAACCTCAACTGTGTCCCATGAATCTCCACAGACTCAGCAGCCAGATACAAAACCTTTACCTTCTCAAGGTGCAGTTGTGTAAGTGTCTAGACTCATTTACCAGCAGAGGCTCCAGTGTGGCCATTAACAGGTGGGTCAGATATTTTACTGGGCCAGGGGCAGAGAGGACCCACTAAAACTTAAATGCAAGTCTGCTCATCAAGTAAAGCCGAGTGGAACAGTTTGGACACGTGAGCGTTTGCGGACATTGAGGCTGCTGAGCCACTTGGGAAAGGTGGAGTGGAAGCTGGCTGTTTACGCCGGTGCTGGTCGCCACCTGTTAGAGAGGGGCAAAGCATGCTATTATCTCCAACACAGGAGAATCTGGCCCCGCAGGCCTAGGCCATAAAATGAGTAGCACACTGTGGAGAATTTGCTCTCCACAGGCAGAATAGCAGAGAAAAGCTGGATTGTGAGAACGGCGAGGAGAGTCGTCAGAGGAATCCAGGAATCTCTCCGGCCTCTGTAGCCTTCAGCTCTTCCACAACAACCGTGGCCTCGTCACTCCTAAAAATATATGGCCTAACCAACAATTACTATCATTAGGGTCATTCCACTCCAGTTGTCCCTGAATTAAATTTTTTTTCCTGTCATTTGGCGTGCAATAACGCCTGTCTGTTGGTTTTAGTTTGGTACTTAATGACAGATTTTAAACAAGTGTACTGACATTTACAATAATCTTAATTTAAATCAACTTCTGTCTCGTGGCCTCTGGATGCATACTTTGACAAATCCTTCAAAAGTAATAAAACAGAGTCTGCTTAAGCTGAGAAACAAGTAAAAGAGCCGTGTGTAAACCTGTACTGTCAGTTTATAAGCCCTGCTCTTGGGTTTTTTCGTCCACAGCCACAGATTTGCGATGAAAAACTTGGGCATGAGTCACAAATCCGATGGTGCAGGTTTGCACACTTACACTCTTCGGTGGTTTCTCCGCTGAGACTGGGCAGGACCGGTTTTATCACGTGTCTCTTTGACTAATTTCAGGAGAGTCTTGGTTGGTACAGACTATAGTACCTATACATCCACTTTTTAGTAACGTCTACAGCGCCTCCAGCTGTCAAAACCACTCAGGGGCCTCTTGAATGATTGGCAGGTATACTCTTCCTCCTACAGATGAGGGGAGGCCTGACGCTTTATGAGGAGTAAAACCCAACCGTGAACGTCTTGTTTAGGTGTATTTTCTCCTCTGTCATCTTTATGTGCTGTTCTTCTTAAAAGTACACTGCGTGTTACATGACGTCCCTCCCCAGACATTTATTGGCCCACCTATGACGGCAGCATTCCACGTTGTAACGCTGTTGACTGCGGTGGCGTTTTTCGATGTTTGATGACACATATGTAAGCTGACGACCATATGAACTACATAATACATGCTTACACACATTCATTCAGGTATCTGTGGTTTACTTTTCAGGCTGTCCTGGGGCAAAGAAAACAGAGTTCCTGACAAGTGTTCTTGACGCTCTGTCGACAGACATGGTGCACGCAGTCACAGATCCAGCGTCCGCCGGAAGGTATGACGTTCTGAAGTGGGTTTGTTCATCCTACACTTATTCATGTAAATCACTGGCGCCGTCATTTACGGAACGTATTCTGTCCTACAGCTGATTATGGTTTGAACCAGAATGAACCAACAGCTGCTTAACTATCAGTAATTTAATGCTAATATCTCCACAGACTGTAGCCCTCACTGAATCTCATTGTTCACACACATCTGTTTCATGGCATCATCAAGTTTTGCACTCCAAATGAGAAGTTACTGACTCAAAACAACAGTGACTTATAAGCTTCAGCTGATAGTTTACAGTATAGCACTGTTAGCTTAGCTCTGTTAGCTTAGCTCAGTTTTTAGGCAGAAAACAGTCACAGTAAAACCACAAATCACCTGTTTTCTGTTCGGTTTGTGTTGTCAATAACTGAACTAATGATCTGTTTGGAATCAAATAAACAAAGTCAGAACTGTCACAGTTTATTCTGAACTGTGGATCAACAAACGGCAACTTAACAAAGATAGTAGCATCCCATAATAACTTTATACCTTCATAAGTCTCAGAATCAAACTCATCTGTGTAGAAGAAACGCTGACATTTCAGCATCAAACTCCATTCATTTCACTGGCGAAAACAACAACAACAGTACTTCACTTTCACCAACTCTAAATGTCGTTTCTTAATGGTTCTCATCCCACCTGGTCACTTTCTGTTGCTTTGGTCAAAGGTCCTGTGGCGTTAGTTCTGTTCTTCTATTTTTATCACTTCTTTTCTTTGACTAATAGTTATTCCTTTTGCTTCTCATCCTTGTCATATTCTACCTCTTCAGTCAAAGACCCCTTGGTTTTGACTTTGAAGGCACTGGGGGTCGGGCAGTGACTCTCTACTCCCTCTAGTGGTCACCACTATGTATAAATTCATTTTATATGTCTATAATTCAGTACATAATGTTTGAACTCTTTATTTCTAATCACTGTGATGATAACTTTAGGTCAGTTTAGGCCATGTCCACACAAAGCCGCATTTTTTCCTATCTGATCTTTTTCTTTGTTGTTTTCAAAAAAATGTTTTGTAAACGCAGTTGTTTCAGGAAATACCTGCGTCCACACGAAACCACTGAAAACGACTGAAAACAAAGCAGTACAAATACCAGGCCTGTATGTGGCGCTGTAATGCTCTTGCAAAAAACAGAGAGCATGTTCACAAAGTTTGCTTGCTTTTACCGGGTCTGATCCAGTATTTCCTCCTGGTTGCCCCTCTCCACAGTAGATCCAAGAGCCTGTAGTGAATTTTATTGCTATGGTGGTTTGTTGCTCATTGTAATGAAAGAGTAGCCGATGATTTTGATTCAGTATTTCCAATAAGCTCAATAGCTGTTGGGGCACGGGCGCTACTCCAAAGTCCACTGTTGCTGTGAAGTGGTGTCTTGCTTCCGGGTGAAAGGTTAGAGATGGAGCTATGACATCGTTTTAGAAGAGATGGAATTTGGTCGTACAGACCCGGTTTTTAAAAAGTTGTGGTTTCAGTGGCTGAAAACGCCAGTTTCGTGTGGACGAAAGGCCTATCCAATACAAAAGTTTTGTGGATACGATTGAAACGACTGAAGAAATACTACACGTAGCTCCTTAAAGACAGGGATACAGGGATGAATGCACCTAAACTAACTTCTTCCATACTTTTTCAGGATGGCTGAACCCGACCCAAATCACACCCTGGAGGAACGGGTGGTTCACTGGTATTTCAGTCAACTGGACAAAAACTCCAGCGGCGACATCGGAAAGAAGGAAATCAAGCCTTTCAAACGCTTCCTGCGCAAGAAATCCAAGCCAAAGAAGTGTGTGAAGAAGTTTGTCGAATACTGCGACATCAGCAACGATAAGGCTCTGTCTCTGCAGGAGCTGATGGGATGTCTGGGCGTCACCAAGGAAGAAGGTGAGCTCAACAATGCATACCAATATAGAAGTGCACACATTCTATATATTGATGCATAAATGTTATAATCATGGCAGATCGGTACATTATTAGGTAGCTCTAACTCTAAAAATAAGAGTATAATGATCATCAAACAAAAATAATACAATGAAATAGCTAAATTGTTTAGTCACAGTTTGATAAAGCATTTAGTCATTGCTCTTATTATTATTCTCTTCACAGGGGCCAAAATAGGGGAAGGCTTATCCTCCAGTAAACTTGTAAGTAAACATCACCCAGGCTTTCTGCAGGCCCCGAAAAAGTCTTAAAATGTCTAAAACCCTAAAATCTGAATTGCATTTTTACACGATTTTGGCAGGTCTTAGTCGACATGGATTGGACTTAGCTGAGGCTTGCTGACCTTAAGGGATAAAGCCTGTGGTTGCTTTTATAAAAACCACCCAAAACTGGGAACTTTGGTTACAACAGCATTAGAATCATGTGTGAATCCAGGAGCATTAGAGTCTAGTCCCAACACAACATGAAGTGAAATAATAAAAGTAGTGGCCTTATAAAGTCTTAAATGTAACTTGCTGAAATCTGCAGAAACTCTGCCGCTTAGCTTCACCAGATACCAGTGGAACTCTGGGAATATGCAACCAAGACCCAGTTTACGCCTGGTACTAAAATAAAGAACCCATTTCTCAGTCTACTGCAGAAAAGACACACAATATGGAAACGAATCATTGAATTTTGAGTTCAATGAATTCAGCCCCTTCTGAATCCAAATGATGCCCTATTAAAGACAGACATTATACAGTCCCAGAAAAAATTATTAGACCGTCAAAAGTCATCAGAAACAATGGTTCTTCAATCCAGTCCTAACTCCTGTGTGTATCATGTGACTAAAACAGACAGAAAAGAAAACATTGAATGAATAGAGGGCTAGAGGGTCATGGGATGAATTTGTGAAATACTTATAACAATCATGGATTTCAAAATTACTTAAGTTCAGGTTCCACATACAGACCAATATGATCTAAAGAGGGTGAGACCAGTTAAATACTATCATAATAATCTATAAATAATAGGGATGTAATGGTGCATTCATTTGTACCGGTTCGGGGCCTTTGATATAATACAGAGGTGAATACACGTAGCTTATGTGAAGAACGTAAGCACTCAGGAAGTAGGGTGGACACAAGCAGAACCCATGTGCAGGGTTTCATTTATATACATTCAGCGCCACTGCAAAAACAAAACAAAACATGACAACAGAGAGTATAACAGAGGCACATAAGGAGGGTCGGATGTTCAAAGCATGTTCAGTTTCACTTTCAGTTTTTGGTTTGTTGCAGCTCTGTGGCACAAAAGAGTCCACGGGTTCATTTACAGCAAAAAGGTTTTTATTTTTTAACTCAAGTTGGTCAAATCCAGTGAACCTGCTCCCCTTGTCCTTCACCTGCCTCTGCTGTGGTGTTACTGAGAGGTCACGTTCACTGCACCTCAGGGAATACTGTGAGGCATTCACAGACACTCAGTAAATTACAGTGTTTACCATAAGCAAACATTGAACATTCAAAAATATAAAAATATATAACATGTGGGGTGCCTGTTAATGCATGAATGACTGAACAATATTTTGTAGAAATGTCCTGTGTCCCACAGACGCACCCTATAACCCCCCTCCCCCCCACACACACACACACACACACACACAGGTCTTCTTCACTGTACTGAAAACATATCAAAAATGTATCAAACCGAAGTACCCTGTACCGAAAATGTACCGAACCGAAATTTTTCTGTACTGTTATACCCCTAATAAATAATGACAACTCCAAATATTCCTCTTTGTTTTAGTGGAAAAAAAAAAACAACCTTAAATTACATGAAAATGTTTACATTTACAAACTATCCTTTCATTTTTCAAAAATGTGAATAAACTGAACAAATATGAACAACTAAAACAAATCAGTGCAATTTTACCAATATTCTGCCTGTTCTTAAATGCTTTGTGTATTTGTAGATCCACTGTGATCTGTTAGTTGTAATGTATATGTGTAGATGAAGGATATTTTGTAGATGTAAACATCTTCATCATGTAATTTTATTGTTCTCATTGTTATTATTTTACTGGTCTGACCCACTTTAGATCATATTGAGCTGAACCTGAACTAAACTGAGTTGGACTCCCTTGTTTTAATTGTTGCAGCAGGTTTAAAATTTGTTTTGAAATGTCTTCCTAAATGCACTTGTTTGTCAGAATTGTCCTGTTTCAGTTGGACAGAACAGTCACCACAGTCTGCAGGGACGTGAATTTTCATTTCTTTGATTAAAAAGTGTGATGCTCAGTGTCATTCTGGGGTCAGGGTAGAATGATGACGCAGTGATGGAATCGAGTCATGGTTTAGTCAGAGAACTGTAAATGTGTTCTAATACATTCAAGATGAGTTTGCATCTACACTGATGTAAGGACCTCCTCCAGCTGAGCTCAGGTCTGATTGTACATTTACATACGTGGTTCCTGGGTCCGTATACGTCGCAGCCATTCGATTTCCGTGTTGATATTGGCCTAATAAATGAAAAACAGAAAATTACTCATATTTTGTTTTTTTGTTTTAAAATTGGTACGAAAAACGTAAAAGGACTTGTATCCTGTTGTTTGTCATGAAATCGAAAAAACAAAAAGTTGTGGAAGTAACAGCAACGGAAAAGAGACAGCAATAGCTTTAGTGAACTTCAAGATTTCAGAGATTTGTCGATATTTAGCATTTTTTGAGTGTATAATTAGTGTAGTGTGAGTCTGTAGTGTAGTTGGTTTTTGTTTTGTGCGTCTGAAAAGTGACGCAAACGGCCAAAATGCACTCCAGAGGGTTAAAGAAATCTGAATATGGATCTAAAAACATCTTCTTAGTCGGTCAGTGTATCTTTTGGTAATTGGATTTTCTTTTTGGAAACAAAAGAAAAATTAGTGGTTAGTTGATTTTCACTTTAAAATAGAAGAATTAAAATTGAATTTCAAGGGTTTTTTCTTTTTCAGTGTGAAAGCAGATAAATCAAATTTAAAAAATGGATTGACTTTCATTTTCTCTAATTACACAAAAGTTCCTACCTGACAGAAATGGAAAAATGGACCAAAAACACCTGTTTTTTTCATTTTCTCAGACCGGATGTTGTTATTTTTAAGGAAAGAGTGCTAATGCCTCGGTCACAATGATTCTTACGAACGATGGGTTTATACGAAAATTCCAGTTTGTACGAAAGCTGGAGTTCATAGACATTCATGGCGGGAGCATGTCTACGATGCCCAGATTTCATACAAACCCATCGTTCGTAAGAATCTTTGTGACCTCGATGACATTAGCGCTCTTTCCTTGAAAATGACCACATCTGGTCTCAGAAATTAAAAAAACAAAAAAAACAAGCATTTTCGGTCTGTTCTTCCATTTCTGTCAGGTACTGACTTTCTTTTTTGTTACTAGAAAGAGAAAACAAAAATCAATCAGTTTCGTAAAATTTGGTTTATCTGTTTTGAAACAGAAAAAGAAAATCACCTTGAATTTCAGTTTTAATTCCTCTATTTTAAAACAAAAGACAATTAACCAGTACTTTTTCTGTTGTTTCTGAAAAGAAAATCTAATTACCAACAGATAAACTGACCAAAAAGGAACAACATTTTTCTCAATTCTAATTTTCCATTTTCACACCACCTGAAGTCAAAAGAACCGTTTCCCATTTTTTTGTTTTTTAGATTTTAGGACAAATGACAGGATATAAGTTCTGTTCCGTTTTTCGTTTACCAATTTTCAAACCAAAACGAAATTTGAGTCGTTTTCTGCTTTTCATTTATTAATATCAAAATGGAAATCGGATGGCTGTGACGTACACTGGACCTTCCTGATCTAGACAATCCATCCAGATGCAGATCACATTTTAATACCAGCTGTAAATGGGTTCAACAGAAGTCAAACATATTGTAACTACTAATTTATTCCAGTGATCCAAGGGCTTGTGTCAAACTGACATCGCTTTGATTTCTTTCTCCTTTTTCCTAGAATCCTTCAAAGAAGCAAGGTTAAGCCAACAACAAAGCGTTCCCCTCCCACATGGAGACTCTGCCCTCACCAATCGGCAATAATGGAAACCATAGTATTTGCACTTTGTACTTTAAAAGAAATGTAAATTCACTTTGTAGAAATAAGGTATTTAAACAGACTGCTGAATCTGTGAATGATGTAGTTAGCTTTTTATGTCCTGACAAACGAAAATTATTTAACACATACAATGTATGTGTCTTTGTGTTTCTAAACGTATACTTTTCAGAGTTGTACAAGTTTTCATGTCTGATGTTGCTTTTTGTTCCCCTTCCTCCCAGTGTATTTGTCCCACAGTGTTGATGGTGTTAAATCAGTTTTATGGATAGTTTACTTCAAGAACGTAGATCTGACCACGTCTCATGTACTGACCTGTAGCGTCTCTCTGAGATTTGTACAGCAGTTTACAAAAATGTTTTAAGCAGACATCATAAAAGCATCCTTCATGTCCACATGTATTCATGTTTATTAGAAATAAAGATCTCTTTTATACATTTTGTGCTCTGTCAGTTTTAATGTGCGAAAGCCAGTGAATTAGGTCAGTGAATTCCCTGCATTCTCCCTAATCCAATTAGTCTTGTATAATTTTGATGCTTGTAATATAAATCATGTAACGTTTTTTGCCTCCTTATGTTTTCTTGCTGCGTCTTTAATAAAACACCTTGTTGACACAGTCTTTAGGAGCCAAGTATTAGTCATACATAGCAAAGGTCGTGTATCATCCCATTTTCAGAGCGCCTGCCAATTCCCCCGAGGCAACGTTTTAGAATTGGAAAAACGGATGATACTTATTTCTGTTCTTGTCGCTGATTTCCCATGTAGACTGAAGACAGATAAATGGACCAATCTTTTCTGTGCGTGGTCTGAGTGCCCATTAAAAGGGCGTTATATGAACTGGAGCGTGTGTGTGAACATGTGTATTTGCATAAGCTATACTTACATGTATACAGTAAATGTACGCCTGAGGTTTGAATGGATTCTTTCTCAAAGAACAACATTGGGCTCAGGGCGGTCCACACACATATACACTACTGTACATTGTTCCAGGCTGATTATGTTGAGGTTTTTAAGTGGTAAGCCGTGGCTTTTCACACAGAAAGACCCCTATAGGGTTGAGCAAATGACCCTGGACTGACCTGTTCGCTCAGGCTTAGCCTTTAATTTATGATTAACACATTGGTCTCCTTTCTGTGATATAATCCAGCCCAAAGGTCTGTTTTTAACACCCCAGGAGAACACAGGGCACAGATTATGACCGTCTGCTCTCAGATGGTGGATTAGAGATGCATAACCTATGGCCTTCTTAAGCACTTTCTGCATCCACGGCGATAGATGGCAAATCTGAGTCCAAAGTTGAGGGACGTATATATTTTTAATCCTCCAAAAAAACAAGCTTGAATTAATGAGCGTTTATGGTTGACAGTGTGGGAACAAGCGTTAAGACTCTTTATCCTTTTACTTCCATTAAGACAGAAAAGAGCTTTATTGTTAGATGAGATTATTTCTGCAAGGATTTAATTGGTAGAAACTTTCATTTAAGTAATGAAATGGGTTTTACTGTTATATCTTTAACCCATAAAGACCCAAACAGCCACCGATGACCAAAACCATCTACTAATGTAAAATATTTAATACCTGTTGATCCATTAATCCTATTAATACATGTAAATAATTGGTGTAAAATACAGTTCTTCATCTTTTCATGGTCATCAGCTATGACCCATTTGGACATTCAGAGGCTTCGTAGTTACCGTGGAAACACTGGCATCTTCTACAACATTGATTCCCCAGTAAAACCCATGGAGTTGGATCAATAACAGTGGATGGACACACTGGGTTTATGTTCAGTTAATGAGAGATTTTGCTGAAAAAGTCTCTTTTTCTTCAGTTTTTGCTGTTTCTGATATAATAACCCTCAACATTAATTTGAGCTTTTTATGATCATCTACATGATCAGTGAATTAAATATAGTAAAACATCAGATTTTCATTGAGAAACAGGCAAAATATAGAGGATAATTTTAGAATAAGTGGTGATAAATCACTTTAAAAAGGTTAAATAGAGAGAAAAATACATTTGGGAACTGACACAAAAGTAGGACCGGGTCTTTATGGGTTAAAAAAAGAACGTTATTATTTTATGTGCATGGATTAAGGAACTGCAGTCAAACACATGTTCTAGGCTACATGTTCAGACGATGGATGGGATGTTCTGTGGTTTGATGAGTCTGCTCCCCTCATTCAGTAACATAAGGTTCTATCATTATATGGAATTTTTTTTGTGCCAGTATATTCAAACATAACTTTTTAATTCTCAAACAAAATATATGAATTTGAAAGAGAATAAAATTCACCCAAGCAAAAAAACAGTAATCGCAAAATCAAAACCTAGTTATAACTTGAAAACAAATCGTCAGTGTTATTGTGTAAAGTATTGGTATTTTGCTTTTTTCACATGTCCTTTTGTTTACAGTTCTCCCTGTTTCTCACTGCTGGCTTTTTTGTTTGCGCCCTGTGATTCGTTGTTTATTAATTATTATTTTTTTATTTTTCTATATATACAACATCATTAAATTATTAATATTGACCTGTGCAGATAGACTTTATTTTGAACATAAGTAGGCAAAAGAAATTACCAATTTAAACAGGACACTCCAAAATATGGAAATAAATCAACCAAAAAAGAAAAACAAATGTCACACAAATCTATAACTATTGTATTGTGGCTCTTAATCAATACTTTATGTCTGAAAAAGTGTAGACAGAAGTCGACCTTATATTGTTCTACCCCAATTATATAACTTAGTTAATGAGCTAATGTATACAGTTCATATAAAGAATAGGTCAGTCATTACAAAAAGAAAAAATGATTACATCCCATTAATAACTATTACTGTTGGACTCCGTTAATTATTCCTATATCCCTGAAAAATACTTTTTTCATACATCTTCAACTATCAATAACATGTTACTATGGAGGAGATGGAGCTGGTCTGAAATGCTTTATTTCCAGTTTTATAAACACATGAATCATCACATGATTAATGACAGAGGAAGAAGAAAGAAACAGCTTTGATACACTCATCTGTTTCCAGTTTTTGGACTTTTTCTCTAATCTCTGATTTTTGCTGACATATCGGGTCATTTCAACGTTTATTGAAAGGAAACATGAGAAGTTTAAAGAGGAAAAATCCCTGTTTGGTGAAACGTTAACAGCTCGTAGACACGTGAAACTGACTGACTGCACTGCTTTTTTTGTGAAAAATCAGAAAGTAAAAAGGTCAGAAAGCATGAAAATATGTCGTATTTTAAAATGCTTTGTTTACGATCTTCTGAAAAAGCAACGTGCTATCATGAATTGTGTACAGATAATATTCCACTTTTAATTGGTGTGTTCTCTGTACACATTATAAGCTTTCCACGTGTATGTTCACACCATGTAAAATACCACGTGATTAGCAGTTGGGGTTAGCGGTTAGCAATTAGCGGTTAGGTTTAGCGGTTAGCAATTAGCAGTTGGGTTAGGGTTAGTGGTTACGAACATGAAAACTGGAGATCCTGGCATACATTGGCATGCAATCAAATGGTGCTGAATAACACGCAAAAGGATAAAAATGCATCAATATCACACGCCAAATGCCATAAGAACTGGCGTGACATACAACGCGATTTCATGAGCTCAGTCTATGAAAAGTGACAAAAGATGCATAAAATTATACTACTTAAGTGCTAAAGTAAAGTACAGCTTACAACATACAGTTATACTTTGCATTTTTGCACAACACTGGACAAATAGTGCTACCCTAATCCAAAAAAGCTGTAATGCTGTGCAAAAATATTAAAGCAGAACAGAATACAGTGACTTGCATGTGTCATAAACTCACATTTTAATCACAAAACAACACAGAAAACAGACCAAATGTGGATGTTTCCTATGTGCTATTGTGAATTTAAATTGGGTTTATAAGATTTGCGGGTCATCTGTTCTTATTTTATATTTTACGCAGCTCTTTTTTGGAGTCGGGGCTGTACTTAGTTAAATTCCAGCGCTGTAAACCTTCAGTTGTTCAACTCTACCTGAGGCTTTTATTTGGTGAGATACAGGCTGATCTGAACATTTATTTAAATGAAACAATGTGTGAAGTTTAGAGGGAAAAAAATCAGTGTTTGTTGGAACTGTTAACAACTCACAGACACATGAAATCTGAGCCTGAGTGCACACTGCTTTTTGTCAAGACATCAGAGGATAAAAAGTTTAGAAATTACAGCTTTAATCTTTAACAGTGGATTAAAAACTTGCGTGATCCTCTGTGTTCTGGTAATTAAAGCTGTCAGACAAACGTAGTGCAGTTTCATACAGTTTTCACTATATTCAGTCTGCATCCATAAAACTGAAAATGCAAACAATGAGGCTAAGGCGACGTTCAGGCAACAGGTCTTAATGCACAGTTCGGCTTTTTGAATGAAATCTAGTGTTGCTGCGATTAGCCGTCTTAGTCGACGTAATCAACCATGAAAATTAGTCAACGGCAGTTTTTTAGTCGTCGTGTCATTTTACTATTGACCTCCAGTTTATTTGTGGTCTCCCTCCCATCTCAAACGCAGTAGGAACACGATCTCCCTGCAACCCCTGCCAGAGATGAGCCACAGGTATGGCCGCATCTTCATGCCACAGCTTTATCGTGATGGCACAGGTATGCTACGGTGCCTGGGCTATCCATGCCCCCCCCAGCGATTCAAAATAAAATGGATACAACAAAATAACAAACACTTGATTTTTTTTTTTTTAATTAGTCCTTGGATTAGTCGACTAATCAAAAAATAAGTAGAAAGATTAGCCGTTGGAAAATTAGTCGTTAGTGGCAGCACTAGCGAAATTAGATTTTTTTGTGTTCTCGTTCTTATTCCACATTAAATGCGACTTCTGTCAGTTTTGAGTCTGAACTGAATGCGACCCTGAAGTGACCCGCATGCACAAAAGAGGTCCTGACGGAATACGTGACCACGCAGACACACACTGTGTTTACGGAACTAACACTCCTGGGTGGCGCAGAACTGTGATGTTTGTCGCATTTCAATGACGTTAAGGTCAGATAAATGCGACCTGGCCGTTCAGACTGAAGCCACATTATAAAATATCACATACGTATCAGATTTAGGACCAGATATGAAAGTGGCCTGGGTCAGACTTGAAAAAAGTCAGATTAGTGCTGTTCAAACTGTCTTTAACAGATCGGATACAGGTCACGTACGGGGAAAAAATCGGATTTGGGCCACATTTGCCTGCAGTCCGAACGCAGTCTAATTTTAAGTCAACTGACTGTGACTTATGTTGAGACTGAACAGGCAGAAGCTAAAAGTGCAAACATTCAAATCAAAATCAGTTTTAGGCACAAATCAAAACAGCAAAAGTCATTCCTGCTTGTATCCTTTCCAAACAAATGTTCTGAAAACCATTAATGAATTACGCACCTTTACATTTATGTCATTCCACAGTTTAACCCCAGTAACAGAAATACATCTTCTTTTTATACATTTAACATCTTTTTGTACCGTAAACATACCATCACCTCTGAAATCATACCTACTTTCTTGTATCGAAAAGAACTTTTGATCAGAGTCTGGGAGTGACCTCTGTTTGTTTCACTGGAGTGAATGTATGAAAATTCATAACATATGCAAAGCAGAAGCACTGAAAAGTGCTGCTCTTTACTACATTCGGAGCTCCGCCTCTATCTTTAAGCAACATTCCTAATTTCTGTCCATGTTTCTGGCCTAAATCTCCCTGAAGGTGATGTTAGCGTCGAGCCCAGATCAACATTTGCTCTTCCCAAACAGCTCTGAAACCTGCTGGTTACAGGTGTAGCAGCGCCGCTTCCCTCCTGGTCCAACAAACTCATCAACCTTCACCTGAACCTCTGTCCAACCGGCCGCCGCTGCCGATGCTGCTGATGCTCCAGACTCTTCTCGGTACAATGCTAAAGCCTTGTCATGTGTGATTTCTAGTCCCCTGGGCTGAGATGCACGTAAACACCTTTTACGATTTGGCCTGAAGTCAAGGCATGGTTTTTGGAGTATGTTCCCCTTGGACTCGTGCCTGAACTGATGGAGTAGCTGAAGAAACGCATCCAAACCTTTTTGGCCGGGGTTACCAGGACCGTCTCACGACTGGCCAGGCCTCCCCCTTTCCTGTTCCCCAGTCCTGCTTCCTCACTTCGCTCACTCACACATGCACAAACACACTCCAGCAGCACAGAGATACCATTGAGCGGGATTTGTGGGCACAGTTTGTGTACTTAAATGGGCATGAGGAGGCACCCGATCCCACCGCTGGCAGGCCCTGAGGGTTGTGGACTCATGAAGAAATTACTGTCAAAAGCCATCAGGGCTTTAACAGCCGCTGGCCGGGCCACGGCTTCCCTCCAGCCCTCGGAGGAGCACTGATCTGTGGGTAAACAGCGTGAGGACGGCCTGCACCCTGGGACCCGCTCTTACTGCTTCCCCCAGTGTGGCCTGAACGCCGGCAGCCGAGCCAGCGCCGCAGGACGCCGCCGGCCGTGACACTCCAGTAAATTAATTGCTAGAGGAGGTGTGACTTTTTCGTGGAAGGGGTGCAAAAGAAAAACAAATGGTGTTAAGTGTTGTGTGAGAAAAGGCACACAATGACTCTTTAGTTTCAGTAATGGCAGAAGGTTTCAGATCCAGCAAAAATACTCCACTACAAGTAAAAGTACCAGCAAAATACAGTTAACCCTTTATAGTTCACTCATAGAAATATGATGAAATTCCAAACTTCAACCTTAGTGTGTTAATGGAGGACTTAACAAGACTGTATTACTTATGTAATAATAAAAAAAAAAATCTAAGAAGTAGCCTACGTATATACAAAAAATACAAGAAAAATGCACGTAAGGTGAAAAGAACATCACTTTTAGAACATTAGAACCACATAAGTGCTGGTCCAGACCCCTGTCCACATCCACATGACCCCCTTGAACATCATTCCTTACATTAGTACCATTACTTCATGGTACCAAACAAAACTGGTCCACTCACTGTTCATGCTCAGGTGGACCTTACAGACCCTGGAGACCACATTGGACCTCAGATGGTTGACTCACTGTCCTACCTGGAACTGTTGATGTCACTGTCTTATAATGTATGTGGAAATGACCAAAAATAGTCACTACCTGATAAAGTGTTAACCCTTTCACAACAGCAATTTCTCCAGTGCTACACTTTGCACTTTACAACATTTAAATGACTGTAACTCCTGAACAGTTTGTGCTATCCACAAAATTGATATGGCATCGGAAACCCGAGCTTTCTGACACTATATGACACTTTACGGCAGCAATGTGAGACTCTATTACAAATAGAAATGAACTGTCTCAGAGACCTCCACACAGGCAAAAAAGAAAAAGAAAAGGAAAAAAAACGGCTGGAAATAAAAAAAACTATGAATCCATAATATGAATACTGAATGTTCAAGACCCAAAAGCATGTTTGAGCAGATGTAAAATAGTTGAAAGTTTATTTCTGCAATCACAAAGAATTTTGTAAAAAGATATTTACAGTTGTTTCTAATAAATATGCTAAAGACTTCCATTCTGTCTTTTCCCTTTTTTACTAAAACACACTGTTTAAAGTATTTATTATTTATAATAATGTTAATTAATGGACAGATACTGAAAGTTCAGTTCTTCCTGAAAACAAATGTGCAAAACATTTGGCAAATAAAATATTTTCTGACATTTTTATTGCGAAGAAAACGGGAAAACACCTAAGCGGCCTGTTATAATGGCAGTCTTAAAAGGATAAAAGTACAGAAGTAAACGCCCTGCTTCAGCCTTTCTGACTGATACTGATGTTTGTGCATCAAATTTTAAATCAAATCAAATTTTATTTATACAACAGCACCAAATTATAAGAGAAGTCATCTCATGTTATTTTATATTTAGAGCTGGTCTAAACCAGACTCTTAAAGGGCTCATATTTATCTAAACCCACTTTTCTGAGTCTGTGGTTCCTGTCTTTGTGTATTTGGACCCTAATAGTTCCTCCAGTTTGAATGGG
>JAPQRP010000009.1:4477046-4489403 GCA_037367295.1 Apogon hyalosoma | reverse complement strand
AAATCCACTGGATTTATGCCCAAATGAATCTAAAGATAGCTTTGGAGCAGCTGGAGGGTTCAAATTCAAACTGGAGGGTCCAAATTAGGGTCCAAATACACAAAGAAATGAACTAAAGACTCAGAAAAGTGAGTTTAGATCAATATGAACCCTTTAAACTGTTTTTTCCTAATGTCCTTTTTCCGCAAATGTTTTGAAGCCCCTCATATACCTTACTTCTATACCTCACTCTTACTCATACAGCAGTTCATATTGTTTGGACGTCTACAAATGTGATTATGGAGACGTATGGAGCCCAGAACTTACAGTAGATCCAAGTTAAGTCTAAAATCCAAATGCAGAGCTGTAAAACAACAGTGGAGGAGGATGTTGGAGACTGAAGAGGACAAAAGAGTGGAGGATGAGCGCTCGGAGACAGTGTGTAGACTGCTATATCAGCCCCCCGTGGCACTGTTTACGGACATTAACGGGCTAATGACTAAGTACAGCTCCCTATGCCCCAAGTTAAGTAAATATTTGGACACTCATCTGCCCTCTGTGGATATGTGTGACACAGCCAGAAACAGACAAGACAAAAGCAGAGCAGTGGTCAGTCGAGCCTTCACACGTTACTGCAGGATGACAACGCTGCTGCCGCCACCCGGGGGTCTGTGTGTTTACAAGGTTAACGTTTGTGGGTAAAAAACGTGCTGCTTCATGATTCTTTGCCTATTTCCTCAGACAATCCCATGGTCTTGATGGGAGAAATTATTCACAGATACAGAGGGTGGTTATGACTATAGAGAGGAGCTAAATATGAAACAACACTGGTCCAGAACAAATCTTAAAAAGACTTGCATTTCATGTTGTGAAGTGGTTTAGTTGAATGGAATGGAACTGAATATCAAACAGTGTCAAAACAACACAAAATTAAACACAAAGTTTAAAAAAGTAAAGCATTTCAGACCAGCTCCATCTCCTCCATAGTAACATTTTATCGATAGTTAAAGAAGATGTAGGCTATAAAAAGCTTATTTTCCAGATATATAATAAAAATAGTTATTGATGGGATGTAATAATTTGTTCGATCATACATTGTGTGACACCGAGTACGCATACAAGGAGTCCGCACGGTCGTAAAAATGTAGCTTTGCACGGACGTTTCTGGCGGACGTGTGCTTTGAGTCCGCCTCGATCACACATAAATGATCACTGAGTCAAGTACGTCCAACTCTGTGGGAGCCCTTAACACACTTCGAACGTCCGACCCGGCTTCTGTGCCTTCTCTCTTTGTCATGTTTACCCCCCCATTACCAGGGTTCATGTGTAAACTTAAGGCAGGTGTTTGCGTTCTTCACATAGGCTACATGTATTCTTCGGTACACGTCCGCATTGTATCGAAGGCCCCGAACTGAAACGGTTCAATACAAACGAGTGCACCGTTACAGCCCTACCTGTTACCAGAAGGTTTTGTAACACTGTGTGTAATGCACATGTACAAAGACGTTGAGGCATAATGCTGTTAAAGTTGCACTTATTTTTCTTACAAAATATCAGTATTTTTCAGGGTATTCAGGCCTTTTTTTGTGAAAGGATAATTTGTAAATGTAAATATTTTCAAATATTTTGTATTGCCCTAAAACAAAGAAAAAAAATTAAAAATTTCTTTTGCCTACTTATGTTTGAAATAAAGTCTATCTGTATGTACAGGATGGGGTTTTGTGCAGAGCCTCAGCAGGTTCTAATCAGATTTTTTTTCTGGGCCTCCTCCTCCTCCTCCTCCCCAACAGAGATTTGAACATTAAACTCAAGGATGGAAGCAAAGCTCATCTGGCCACGAGGGCTTTCATCACCAGTTTCTCCCTCTCCTCTTTGCTCGCCTCAAGGCTCGGAAGCTACTGTGGGATTATGGATATGCTTTTTCTTTGTTTATTTTCATTAGAGATCTTTACCCACACAAAAGAGACCAAATGAGATGCCTCCCCGCTTTCTCAACCGACTCTCTTCGCTCCAGTTCCTCCGTATGGACTCTCTTTGTTGGGGTGGGTGTTTTTTTTTTATCCCAATACCCCAAAGAGCATATGGTAATCAAAACCATCAATGCTGCATTTTTCTGGCTTTTTTATAGGTTGTAAATTATGATAATGGGATTCACACGCAACTGCACGCATGCACATAGGGTTTTTGTCTATTTTGGTCCCAAAGTGGCACTATTCATGCAAAAAAAAAGTAACATATTTCCCAAAAGAGCAAAGATGCAAGTGGTCTGTGCAAAAAAAAAAAAAAAAAGCTCAACATGCAGCAGGACGGCCCAGATGAAGAATAGGAAATCCTGTGTTTTTGCCATGTGCTGATAATTACAGATAGGCTGCAACGCGAAGAACCACAGAGAAGCAGATCCTCAAAGCCTGACACACTCCAACACCAAGAAGTATTGGTTTCACAACCCACCATCTGTCCTTAAAAGACAGGAACAGTCTCAAACCACCGTTGCTCACACAAGTAGGAAAAACACAGCATGCCTTCAGTTGAGGTTTGCAAACAGCCGATCGGCGTCATTAAAGAAAAGCAGTCTTTGAAACTCACATGGCGCTCTGGTTCTATTGTTCTGTCGGCTGCGAACCTGCTCCGTCCACAGAGTGGGGTACTGGGAAATGATGTCTGAAAGAAATCACCAAGACAGCTTTATTAGCCTCAATTGAAAACACACCCGTATATCATCTAATCCAAACCTGGTGGTTCCAAAACTCACAGACTGTAAAATGCACATCAAGGTTATCGTATCTCAAACTGCTGGAGCGGATGTGGAAAGTAAGTGTGTATGACAGCTGTGAGCAGAATATGGTGGTAAACTGTGAGCTGCGACCACGGGCTCTTTATGTGTTATCGACTAAACACATTAACGCAAAATTAAGAACACTGGCTCCTTAAAATACAAAAGACTATAAAATATCAATGGTTGACCCATGTGTTTGCATGCAGCTTTGGAAATATGATTGTTAGCTTCCAATTCACAGCAGGGATTAGTTTCATAGGCCTTTAGGAAATACTTCACCCCAATTTGGGAATGAATGGAAAAGAGTCCAGCTATGTCATTTTTTCAATATATTTTATTTCCACCCAGAAGATATTGCGTGACGTGCACTTAAACTCAGTCCCTGATGCGTTCAATAATGAAATTAAGGGCATTTTCACACTGCGTACCCAAGTCCATGTTGTTCCTGGATATGTTCACACCTTTCCCACAGATGTTGCGTTCACAAGCATGTACCACAGCCCGTACCCGAGTACAAGTGGGTGTTCCAGGGACTAAACAGTAGGAGGCGTTGTGGAAGGACTTCTGTTGCTATCCAAGAAACGCAGAAGTCAGAAGAAGACAAACCCTTACGTCATCAACAGAGCGACTGTTCTGTTCATTTGTCTACAATGGCAGCAATACTTTTCTATCTGTTAGCCTGTTTGAGGCAAAGTGAAGACGAGCGACCTTCGTTGTCCCTGATACATCACCGAATGGTTCAGGCGATAAGGCGAGCCCATGCCATATGGATCTGAGGCTTTTTCAGGAAACAGCAGGAGCACCATCTATGGTCTTGTGGTGATTAAGTCACTTCCGTTGTCGGCACAGATAACTTTCACACTGTAATATACCATACTGGAGTACGGGCAGTCTGTACCCAGGACTACCTTCTCAGCTGGACTCGGGTACGGTACTCGAGCCTGGAACGTTTGCATTCACACTGATAAAATTAAGCGGACTTTGGGGTCAAATGGACTCGGATTTGGACTCGGGTACGTAGTGTGAAAACGCCCTACGACTGCATGAATGTGGGTATTGTTGGGTTTGCACAATAAGCAACGAAAAAGCTCAAATCTATACACGTAGGAGCTTCACAATCTGGTGTGAGCAGAAGATAATGGTGGCAAATGTTACTGTATAATAAGTCTGTAACATCTCATACCTGTGGGAATATATGAAAACAATTTGGCTTCCACATCAAAAGGATGCAAAGCAAAACATGCAAAGCACAGGTTATGTTGGAAATTCAATAATTCAATTCAATAATAGCCCTAATAATAATACGAGAAGCTCAGTTGCTCAGAATATATTACTATCATGTCCTCCTTAATGTCCTTTTTTGAGGATTCATGCTGGATGTGCCTATGCAGACTCCTTTTCCATTTAAGGAGGTCTTGCAATGATGCTTTTGAGTTATCGGTGTTCAAACATGAGATCAAATATTAGAAGAACTCACCTTCTTCATCTGCGGGAGGTTGTGGGTCCACCACTAAGCCAGTCTCATCTGCATTTAGAATGGAGAATATTTGCAAGGAGACTACAATTACGAGAGTAAGCTAGATTAGAGAACACTTAACTATGTGAGATTTGCACGTGTCCCGGCCATGAAGGCAGAAGGAGAGGTGAAGGAAAGAGTGGTCTGTGTGTGCGTGGAAAGCTGAAAGAAGTGGTTTAACGTTAGAGGAGAAGAAGGGAAAGTATAGTGGTCATATATTTCCATGGTTTCACTTCATGCAACAATATGACATTATGCTAAGGACAGATTGAGGTCAGTTAGAACGAACGAACGAACGAAGAGCATGAGCAGCGGTTGGTCCTGGATGTTCTCGTTCGTAATCCTGTGAATTATAAGAGCTGTGTGAAGGTGAGAGAGAAACACAAAGGCTGAAGAATGAAGAAACAGAGTCTGAGATAAACCAATTAACGGCAGGAGACTGAAGGCAGTGTTTGCCCTCTGTTTGTTTGTTTGATTTGTGGTAGGGGGGAGACGGGGATGGAGGTTTGGGGCCACTTAGACTGAAACCGAGGCCGAAGGTGTGGTTAACCTCAGCATGGGTCCGTCATCCTGTTCTCAGTGGAGCTCTGTTAGCGCAGGAATCAGAGCATCTCTAATGGGCGGCTCAAGAAACGCGGATAAAGCCTTAAAGTATTTTCATCATTATTGAATACTCTATTATACAATCAGGATTTTATGACAAAAATAAGCTCATCATGCCAGGAATTTGCCTTGGAGCGCATAAAAATACATTCAGTGTGAGCATCTGAGGTACACACAGCACGTTATTACCCTCTGCTCACTTAACGGATGGAAATGCCATTTCAAAAAGTGTATTTATGACTCGGATTTACGATAAACCACTAATGACCTATCTTTACTTTGCGGCCTTTTACATGACTGTAACACCTCTTTTAGCATCTGCCAGGAAACCCCCACACTATTTGTGGTCATACGGCATTAGTTTTACTGCTGTTTGTCAGTCGTCAGCCGCATATGATTCCAGCATGTGAATGAATTTGTCAAGTAAAGCACCAGAAATTGCCTCACGGTAAAGCGTTTGGTGCTTAACTTTACCATATGTGCTAATAATAATAATAAAAGTGCAATGATTGCCACCAAGAAATGCTTAGGTACTGACGGGCTTCTGCTGAATCAAAATATTGATGCAATCACTGCTATTTTCAGAGCTGGCACACCACAAATCTACAGTTTATTCTGCTTTTCACCACCCTGTTTATCCAACCAGTTCAGATCGAACCACAACCCCCCCTTCCACCTCCTTTCCCGCCGTCTTTCCCTTCTCCCACCATCCCTCCTCCTCGTCTTCTCTCAAATTTTGCATTCCCACTTGATCTATGTGTAATGAGTTGGCTGGGCTCAGACAGGCGATATACCCGAGACTGTTTACAGAGAGAGGGGCGCAGATGTAAATGTCACACGGACGGGAATAACCCATGTGACAAACAAGCGGATGCACTTTCTCTTTTGCACATAAATACACAAAGCGCGCACACCAACGCACACACGCCGCAGAATCACATAAGGAATCGATCGGAAACCCGCCCAAATTGCACTTTTTCTTTCTGAGCCTCCAAATCAAATCAGTTAACCCATAAAGACCCAAACATCCACTGAAGACCAAAACCATCTACTGATATAAAACGTTAAATACTTGTTGATCCACTAATCCTATCAATACATGTACATAATTGGTGTAAAATACAGTTATTCGTCTTTTCATGGTCATCAGATATGACCCATTTGGACGTTCAGAGGCTCCGTAGTTACCGTGGAAACACCGTCATCTTCTACAACATCGATTCACCAGTAAAACCCATGGAGTTGGAGACACTTAGTTTATGTTCAGTTATTTATATTTTTGCTGAAATAGTCACTTTTTCTTCAGTTTTCTCTATGTCTAAAATAACTTTAATCTGAGCTTTCACGAACACCGACATGATCAGTGACTTAAATATAGGAAAATACCAGATTTTTACTGGAAAAACACAAAATAAAGGGAATAATATTGCAACAAAAGGTTAAACATAGAGAAGAAACTCATCAAAAGTAGCACTGGGTCTTTACGGGTTAAACAAATGGATGAGAGAAAGATACACAAGATTCAGGGTGAAGCTGGAAGGAAGTGGTTCTAAGACATGGGTCGGCAACCTTTGCTATTTAAAGAGCCATTTTAGCACAGAAATAGAAAAAAAAAAAATCTGTCTGGAGCCAAAAGATATCCTTATGTGTTTTACCAAAATCAAAGTTTCAGTGCATTTACAGAACTACAAATAAATTACAGAACTAACCTCAAGAAAATGGTGAAATTTGTCATTTTTGTGTTGAGCATACAGATGAATACCTTCAGTGTCATAAAAGAAAAAGTAGTCTTGTTTTATTATTACTACTACTACTTTTTGATTAATTTTGGAGTGTAGTTACATTTTTACAACTGCATGAGATCAGAATAACAGTTCTGAAAATAATATCAAAATGTGTTTGTAAAAAAAAAAAAAAAAGGTGTTTTCATGTTTTTTTTTGACAAAGTCACATGGAGCTACTTGAAAAAGACCCAAGAGCCAAATGTGGCCCGGGAGCCACATGTTGCCCACCCCTGTTCTAAGATGAGAGGAAAAATGAGTTTGAGGTTAAAGTCTGAGCATTTGCTTGTATCTGTTGCTGAAAAAGAAGCGACGTTAGTAGAGTAGAGCAGTGTTCCTCCTCTCCGGATGTTTCCTGGCCTTTTGGCTCCCTGGTAAAGACAACAGTGTGAGGAGTTGTAGCTGCTGGCAGTTAAAGGCATTAAGGCTCACCGCCGCCCTCTCTCCTCAGACCGCTTTTATATGAGCCTCCAGGCTGCTTACCTCGCTTCGAATTGACAAAATATTAGAGGCAAGCCTTAACAAGCGACCCACCCAGCACATACAGACAAACAGACAAAGACGCATACGGACACATACACACATGTATCTGCATGCTTCCATGGGTACACACAGTCACATGCACAAACACAATACCACACATGCAAATGCAATTTGGCTCAGACAAGGAGTTTTTTTTAATTAAATTGAATTCTCACCTGCTTTTCCTGGCTCTCTCGTAGTCGCTCTCTCCTGCTTTGATCCTGAAACAAAATGAAGTGATAATTTTTTTTACTGACACTCACTTTTCTCTATCGTGCCTCATAATGAGATTAAGATTAAAAATAGCTGCTGTCTGCAAAAGTCTTGGAATATGACCTTATTTCGTGGCACGAGACCAAACAGCCACCAGACGTAACTAAGAAAAGAACCACAGTGGAAAAGGTTTTCCTGGCGTTTTATTCTCAAATATTTTAATGGTTTTTAATTCACTGAAACACTTCATGTGGAGGGAGGAGTGTTTTTATAGACTTCATAAGCACCGTTGCAATTAAGGTACACCAGGCAGGTACGACGCTGCACCTCCTGTTCTTCTGGAAACAGCAGCAGCGTTCAGGGCCCCCCCACAGAAGCGCACAGGGGGGACATGTGGCATTGGTTATTTGATTGTTTTTCAGACGCCATCCTCCAAGAACGCTTACATTCCTTACAGTTTAACTTTGTTGCTCAACTCTGCAGAAAGGATTTTCTACTAGGCTTATTTACACTGCAGCCCCATGCCTTGAGCAACGCACAGTCCTCGGGTGGCCCTCCAACTCTGCGGCCGTCGGTCCAGTCACTGACCACTTTCCCACAGGAAAGCAGATTACACCCACGACAAACATGCAATGTCATGCTTGGCTAGCTTGAATTTTCTCCGCAATATTTAAGCAACAACATTCTCAAACAAATGAGCCATTTAAAATCTCAACCACGAGGTTTGTTGTATTTTAAGGCCGTGCACACCTTGGCATCGTGGTTTTTTGTTGGCCACTGCCGAGCCGCTGATTGGACGTCCATTGGGGGTGACGCACCAGCAGTATCCGGTGTAGCTGTGGCACTGAACCTGAAAATAAGGACAAAACACAAGCAAATAACTCAAAATTCATGCCTTGGACTCTGGGGTTCATCTGTTCTTGTTCGTCTTGCCTCATATTTAGCAGAAAGATGTTGTGGTTTTTTTGTTACCTCACTGTATGTGCCATCAGGGTTGCAAACAGGCACAAAGACCTGAGGGAAGAGCTTCTTGGCCTGCTGCTCTGTGTACTTCTTCTCTGCTACACATCTGGATGTATCTGAGGAGCACCACAAATCACCAGAATCACTACACATCACAGAAACCCACGATGCAACCCGCAGCTCAACTATTTTCTTATGCTGCGCAACTATGAAACAACAAACTCAGAAAAAGTCAGTGGAGGATGTGGAGTCTCATGGATGATGAAGAATGAACCAAAGAAAGAAAGAAAAAATGCTCATAGAAAGAGAAGGAGACAGGGGAAACAATTCAAGACATTTCGGAAGCGGCAGATACTTGTGTGGCTGGGAATAGAACCAACACCCCCGGTCTTATTAAGAGCCAGTCAGGCAAGGCTGCACTGAGCCTGGTGGTAAAGCCATTACTGAACGGAGCAGCTCCTGTAGAACATTCCAGTCACCCAAGAAAAGGGCTGATGCACAGGGAAAACCTGACCCTTCCTTAATGTCTCTCTGTCTGACTCTCTCTCCTCCTAAACCTTGACTGTCTCAGTTCAGCCCAAACTGAAGGTGTTTTTCTTGTAAATTCGGGTCAGTAACGTTTCACCTGCGTGCATCTCAGGCTTCTTTTTTCACATCTGTGTGTCAGAGCCATGGATCATCTCCTCATTCCACAGCGGCTTCTTCTCACCTGGCCAACAGGACCAGCTGTGCAAACTCTCAGGAAGCGTCGGGCAGCGACGGGCTTGATGGTAACTCGGTGCGGCGTGTTCGCTGCCACGCGGTGCCCTCCTTTCTGTCTGGCAGGTTCCAATCACATAAAAGCAATGAGTCACGCTAAGTTTAAAAACATTCAGCAGTTTGGTCAGGAGGCTGCACGCCGCTGGCATGGCCTTCAGCAGAACGTCCATTAGACAGATGCAGGAGAATGTGCACTGGTTTGTGTTTCCCTGAGTGCGTGTCACTGTCGCTGGTAAGGCGAGGGGGCAAAACGCCGGTTGCTCTGGATGGACTGAAACAGTGAGTCGAAGAGTTCTAAAGTTAGCTTCAGTGGAAAAACCCGAAAACCATCGTCTTTCTCCGGGGGGCTCTGAGCAAAAAGCTGACTGGAAAAAATGACAGGACACTTGAATCATCTGTGCACAGTGATAGAAAACAAATGTGGTGCCAGTCTTACCATCCTTAAACACAATCCCATCTCTGTGCTGTCGGAGCCAGACCGGCCCTCTGGTTATTTCGGCTGCTGCTGTGTCTTTCACCCCAGTCATCCTGAAGCAGAAGGGGGTCCCGACTCTTATAGACCCCACGTTATTGACGTATACAATACAACTTTCATGGACTCTCGTCCCTTTCAGCTTCATAGCTGGAATCCTCTATTCTGTGTCCCGGCGCTGTCCACACATCCAGATGTCCGTTCAGAGACGTTGCCATAGAGACCCAGCACAGGCATAAAATCGCGGAATGCTTTTCCATCATATGAGACTTCTTTTTAAGCAAACCCTTTCGCTCACGCTCCCTGCATTTGTGATCTAATATTGTAATGTGTAAGAATGGGGCATTGTCCCCAGTCTGTAGAGCGATGAAGTGGCAGTATAGAGTTAGTGAGCGGGGCGGGGTAAGAGGGTCTGGGGCTGCAGCTTTGGGGTGTATAGGTTCTTCCTTCCAACAAGGAGTAACAATGAGGGAGTCTGTGAGCTGCCTGACCCCGGTGGCTCTCCTTCCCCTTTTCCCTTTCATCTCCACATATGTACAGCTTTACATCTAGTCTGATGAAAATGAGACCATTAATTCTTGTCAAGATATTTCTTTCTTTTTGACAGCCTCGCTTCTGCATAATTCATTTGATTTCAAAGACCTAACGCCAACGTGGAAAGTGTTGACCTCACATTTAATTTATGTGTGAATCCCTGTGAAACTTCAGAGATTCTATTTTTACCAACTATTTGACATACATTTTATTTATCAGTGTAATTGGTGTGAAATTATGAATCCATCCGGGCAGAGGTGAACCCCCCCACACACACACACACACACTCTGGCTGTGTCAGCCCCACTCGTCCTCCTACCACTCAAAGAATCAATTATGCTGAAATGAATTTAACCCAGAAGTTCGGACTGTGACCCCCTCTGCGCGTTGGAGAGCGTCAGGCGGCGCTGAAGCGTGACTCATGACCTGACCTTTGCATGGCCCTCGGATGACCTCCAGCTGGGGGTCGCGGCACTTGGCTCGGAGGAACTCGCAGCGAGATGTGAAAGTCCTGCCGTCGGAGGCGCACAGGGGTTTGCGAGGAGCTCCGCTGCATTCCATGTTGCACTCCTTATCCTGATCCACCCGCAGGAACTGCACCAGCGAGAAAGGAGGAGATAAGAGCAGAAAACATTCAGTGGTGAAATGAGATGTTTCTGTCACGAGTTATGAGCTGAAACTGTTTAATCTCCACGGCAGCAGGTGTGTTTCTGATGGGATTTATTAAGTCTAAACTATTGGAGCTTGTGTAGACAAGGTTATGACGGGACTACAAGAAACAAAAATGTAATATATGGCCCTGTATCTGCAGTCATGTGGATTATATAGATTGCATTTCATTGCAAAACTCATACACTATATGGACAAAACCATGTGGACACGTTGAGTTCAGGTGTTTCTTTTCTAACTATACAAAATATACAAAACAATAATGACAAAAACAATAATGACTAATGTCAGAATACAGTTTTATTTCGGGATAAATATCATTGCATTGGTTAATTTGGTTTTGGTTTAACTCTTTAAAACCTGACGTGTCACCGCTGACACACCCTGTCCGTATGCAGTTTGGATGGCTGTGACTCTTTCACTGTTTGTGCAATTGGAAAAATCCCAACGGTTTCTGAAACCTTAGACGTTGCACTTTATAGGTTTTATTGGGTATTTATGGCAATTTCACATATGCCTGTACTAGACGCTGGACAAGAAGGCTCTTTTAGCAGTATTATAATATACAGTAAATTGTAAATTCAGTTTAATTCAATTTTATTTGTAGACCCCAATATCACAACAAAGTTGCCTCATAGGGCTTTACAGAAATTGTTGAATTGATTAAAAAAAAAATTTAAATAAACAGTCAAGTAATCAGTCAAAAAGTCCAGGCAGACCATTTTAGGCTTAAGGTTTAAAGGGTTAAGTTGTTATATTTGCTTCCAAAATGACTCTGATTATTTTACTTAATTTCTCTCAACACTGATTTTTTTTTTTTAATCTGTGACTATGATTTTAAATGTTCTTCCTCTAAATTTCTGAAATATTTTTCATGCTCTAACTGTAAATAATAATTTTCTTCCACAACTAACCATCTACTTTCTTCTCGTCTCACTAAGGAAGAAAAATCTAACATTAAACTTGAAAAGGAAATGTTGATGTTTCTAAACTATGTGGACATAAATATTGGGACACATCATGTCTACGGCTGTAAGATGTCCTGTTCATGAGGATTTCAGATTAAAACACCAATATTAATAATCAATATATATACCCCAATATAAACTATATTCTGACATTAGTCATTATTGTTTTGTATCCCAGAGCCCTGTTAGAAAAGAAACACCTGGATTCAGCATGTCCACAGACTTTTGTCCGTATAGTGAATGACTTTTATGCTATGAGGCTAACAATGTGCATTTGACTCAGATTCAAATTGATTTTACTGATTCCATAAAATCTCAGATCTCACAAGTCATTGTCAAAAGTAGAAATACACATAGTCCAAGTAGTTGTTTATGTCAACAAAGGTACATGTGTTAAAAATACCTAAATTATTATTTTTCTTTAATGCAATTATATACATCATGCATAACGTATATACTATACAACACCACTATAGGTACTGTAAACTTGATATAAGATTTTCCAGATCTATTGTCTAAAAATATTTCTTATATCTCACTGAAAAGTTACTCTTTAGGTGATTATGTCTTATTTTAAGTGTGATGAGATATTTGGAATAGAA
>JAPQRP010000009.1:4341974-4353962 GCA_037367295.1 Apogon hyalosoma | reverse complement strand
CTCCCTGTGTCTGCGTGGGTTCTCTCCGGGTACTCTGGCTCCTCCCACCATCCAAAGACATGCACTGATAGGTTAATGGGTTCATCTAAACTGGCAATAGGTGTGAATGTGACAGTGATTGGTTGTCTCTATATGTTGACATCTATATGGTGACAGGTCCAGGGTTAGCACCGCCTACGCCCATAAGTAGCTGGGATAGGCTCCAGTGACCTCCACCCCCCCACCCCCCACCCTAGTGAGGATAAAGCAGGTTCAGAAAATGAATGAATGAATCATTGAGCTGGACTTTGGTTAATTTGGTTTAAATTGTTCTCTTGATGGTTTTTACTTAATTTTTCTCAGCATTTATTTATTTATTTTATTCATGACTTATTTTAAATGTTCTTCCTCTAAATTTCTATAATATTTTTCCTGCATTAAACTTTAAGGAAATATTGATGTTTCTAAACTATATGGACAAAAGTATTGGGACACATGTCTACAGCTGTAAGATGATTAATATTTCCCTAAAGTTTAAGAGAAATTAAGTAAAAAATATCAAAATCAGCTCTCAAATCAGCATGAACCATGTGTCCCAATATTTATGCCCATTTAGTTCAAAAACATAAATTTTTCCTTAAAGTTTCATGACAGATTTTGAGTTGGTTTTTACGTCATTTCTCTCAACATTGTTTTTTTTTCATCCATGACTATGATTTTTAATGTTCTAAAATATTTTTCTTGCTCTGACTGTAAATAATAATTTTCTTCCACATTTAACCATCTACTTTATTCATATCTCACTGAAGAAGAAAAATCTACCATTAAACTTTAAGGAAATATTGATGTTTATAAACTATATGGACAAAAATATTGGAACACATCATGTCTACAGCTGTAAGATGTTCAGTTCATGAGGATTAGAGATCAGAAAAAAAAATCAATATTTGTTAAGTTAAACCAATGTAAAATGCACCATAAATGTGCTTTTTACTGGTCATTAAGATCTAACTTTAACACCATTTCATGTTTTTCCGACTGTAAAAGACTCATTATCGCCTCCGAAGCTCAGCAGAAAACTAACGTGTGAAGACTTTTTCCATCGGCGTCACATTTTTCACACCGTTTATCACACAGTTTCAGCACAAATCCGGTAAATTCACGTAAAATTCAACAGAAGGAAACCGGCAGATGAAAATAAAATGTAGCTTAAGAGTCTTAGTGTACAAAGTGCAGCAGCGTCTCTCATCTAGTACAATCATCGGTGCTACATCTGCTTGTTTTTTCCTCTTTTTTTGCACATTCTACAATGAGGTAAAGGGTCAACACGTGTCAGAAACAAACAAGTTAAAGGTGATTCAACCTCACAGATGTATTTTCTCAGTATTTGTGTAATGATCAATTGACAGAATACACTGATTTCAACACTAACTGTGCAGTTTGATGAAAATATGCAAATTTGCTGCATGCGTTCAATATTTTTAGTGTTTTTTGGGAATTAAATGCATCTTTACAGCCACAAAACAACAAAACCTACTGTGTTGTGTTAGTGCCACTTCAGGTAAAATAACTAAAGCTTAAGTCGGAGGAGAAGGGGAATAATTAGTGAAAAAATAACATTTTCAAGATGTTTTCAGGTTGTAAATTTAGATTAAAAACGTCAGATCTTCCTCGAGAATAGTGTTAAAATTAGTGCCATTATTGTTCATCTATACTGATAGTTTTAAGTGAAATGAAAGGTTTTGTTTGGTTGATAATATAATATATACTTGATTGAAGGGGGCGGTAAACAGACCTACTGTGCTGTTTCTTTAATTTTTATTCCATGTCTTGTGTTATTTAACAAAGTGCCTTTTCATGCAATTTCAGATGGAAACTACTGGTCTGAATTTTGCACAAATACAATGCAATTCTGCTCATTAATCCACCAGTGGATCCGCTTTAGCAAGGATGAGCTGAGCTTTCAACAGTGATGGACTGAGGTTTGGTTTGGGCTTTCACTTCCCCACAAATAAGAGGGAGGGGCTAAAACAACATTAATACATAGAATCGTATTTTTTCACTGCTGTTTAATTCACATTGGACAAATAACTCTGTATCTAGAATCAGAGAAAGAGAGAGATAGGTCGTGGTACTTATCTCCCCCCAGCCCCGTTTTACTATTAATTGCCCCCCCCCCCTTATAAGCGTCTTCAGTTTCATTTTCAGTTTTACGGCCGTATGGTTTTCATGTACTAGTCTTGCGGTTCCACACGGACCTTCCATCTCTACAACCATCATTCTGAAGTTGTTTGATCCAAACCGGTTTGTTTGTCTCCACAAGACCCGCCCCCTCTACTACTGATTGGCTAGTAGCCATAACTGAACTTCCCATTGGTTGAGAGCGAGAGGTTTATCGAAGCCCAGGTCTGAGCCCTTGATACTGTACTGGCTCCGATCCTTTTGCAGGCATGATCTAATCCTAACAGAATCCTATCACCCCTGCATTCGGACCGTTTTGGACCTTCACTGGACTGTTTTCTTCTGGTTTCTGTTCGGTTCTTACCAGTCCGTTAGCTCCTGCGTCTCTGTCCCGCGCCAACACCACCGCTACCTTCTTCCCTATCGGTGTGTTTTCTAAAATGTCCACCGACGTGTCAGACGTGATGTCAAACTCTGGACTGTTGTCGTTCTCGTCCAGTATCGTGATCGACACCTGTTTGGAGGCGAGACGTGAAGGTCAGCTCTAGAACTCGACACAGCGCAGAAGTTCCCCTTACCTTTGACGTGAACTGAAAAACAGTTCCGTCGTCCCTGTACGTCAGTGTCTGTTCTATGTGGATCAGAACCAGCTGAATGTGTCAGGTTCTGTTCTATGTTCTAGTCCTGTGGTCTGGATGCAGATCAATCTAAATGTAGAAGTGGGCGGGACTTTCACTGAAGGAGAACTCACCTAATCCAATCACAGTCCATATATGAGTTCTATCAGTGACCAATAGGAACTAGACTGATATCTGGAACCTGGGGCGCTGCTAGCAACTGTGGGCCCCATGAAAGTTAAATGATGTGGGCCCTTTATAAAATTCAGTATCTTATCAATTTGTCGGAGTGAGGGGGGGTAGTGTATACATGGGGTGTGGTTCGAAACTAATGTAACTAATGCTGGTGTGAAGTGAAAGTGAAACTTAAAATGCTTTCAATGTCTGATTCCCTACTTCTACGCCTCCATTAAACAGCGGATCTTATACAACATTTTCACAACTTGTATCCACTGCTCTACGGGCCCCCTCAAAAATGCTGGGCCCCATGAATTTGTCATGTTTACATTTACACCCCCCACCCATTATGGCACCCCAGTCAGTAACCATTTACATGTTATAAATCATCAAAATATGGACCATTAGAAGGAAAGGAGCATTTATAATATTACCAAAAAAAGTAAAAAAAATCTAAATTCTTCAAAACTGTGAACAAACTTTGTAGACATTGTCCCATGAAAGATACATACAAAATTTGAAATGAATCCAACCAGTAGTTTCAGAGAAGATTGTTGAAATCTAGACACTGTTGACCTTGAGCTTGACCCTTCAAGGTCAAAGGTCATGGACCCAAATGAAAGTCCATATATGACTTCCTATCAATAGGAACTATATTGATATTTGTAACCATTCACATAATATAAACCATCAAAAATATGGACCATTTTAAGTAAAAACTCATTTGTACGGTGTCCATTTTAGGACATCCTCATCGTAAGAGTCAGGTATCGGGAAAAAGTTGTCAGCTTTTTTTTCATTATTAATGAATTAATTAATTTTTATCAATGAATTACCTAAGGACTTTTTTTGACACCGTACATTTGGAATATTTCAAAATTTCTCAAAACTGTGAACAGGCTTGGTAGATGCAGCACAAAGAAAGTTACGTATAAAATTTGAAATTAATTTGACCGGTAGTTTTGTCGGAGAAGATGTTTGAAGAAATTGCCAACGAAGACGACCACAGCACCTTCACAGTAGCTCATTAACATTCATATTAGTGGACATAAATCATGGAGTTATTTGCCGTGAACCTCCAGTGAAGAAGGGAAAGTCTTACCTTCTGCAGGTCCAATAGATGCAGTGAATGAAAGAGGAGTGACGTTAAGTTTCTACAATGACATGAGCACAACAGCCGTTTAAAAAATGAAAAAAATACACTTCAAATGCAGCTAAACCCAGGTTAGACTGAGGAGGCGTACCACAGTGGAGTCCTTTTTGGGTCCTCCATCATCAGCCACGATGGTCAGGGTGTACATGTCGCCCTTCTCCCGGTCCAGGAGACCCGTCACCGTGATGCGACCCTGAAACATCAACCACATCAGCACAAACGGGTCAGTCCACCTGACATCACCACCAGCCTCCACACTGACCAGATCCCATCTACCTCATACTTTATAGGAAATAATGCTGTTAATCGTAGTAAATAATAATAATAATACATTTTATTTATAATGCACTTTTCATTCAGTGAATCTCAGAGTGCTACAATAGAAAAACGACAGATCCCCCCCAGAAAAACAAACATCAGCAGTTAAAAACCTTTTTAAACAGGTGCCTTTTCAGTCTAGTTTTAAAAGAGTCCAGAACTATGTAACTATGTAAAACTTCAACCCCAGAGGTTTATCAGTTTGTGAGACATTTGGGGTGAGACGCTGATTTTACTGTAAAAAACATAATGTTTCAGAAAAAGATGCAAAGTTAAAGACATTTCAATTATCGCATTTCTGGAGTGCATGTAAACGTGTCAGATGTGATTCTAACAGTTACTGGATTTTTATGGTCATGTAAACAGGCTCATTGACAGGGAAATAGGAGCTTATTTTGTGAATCTCCTGATGACTTTATTTTATGTTTTATAAAGTATCTTTGTGAACATTTCATTTGTTTAAAGGTTATTTTAACCCCCCCCCAAAAAAAAACAAAAAAACCTAAACTCTTAAATATCCTAAGTATTCTAATAATTCAGCCCACTGCTGTACAGTCACTGTTTATTTCTCCTCAAAGGTTTCTGTTCTAATTGTCCATGGATGAAGGTTGTGGATGGAGGGCAGATACTGAGGAAGAATGTATGTCACAGAATCAACAGAAAAATCCCCATTTCTCTTCTAACATGGGAATCAAATGACTTCAAAGCCGACGCTTTGTCTGATCAGCTCACAGACATGCAGCAACAAGAATGAGGTGTTCTGCTGTTCCACTGTGGTTAATGAGTGACACATATTTGACAGGAAGTGGGCGTATTCTTTGAAGTGCATCCAAAACAGACGTGTACACGATATGGACAGATTGAATTCGGGCGTTTCTTTTCTAACAGGGGTCTGGGATAAAAACAATAATGACTAATGTAAGAATACAGTTTTATATTGAGATAAATATCATTGCTTTGGTTAGTTTGGGTTAAATTGTTATATTTGCTTCTAAAATGCTTAATTTCTCTCAACAATGATTTTGCTTTTTTGTTTGGTTTTTTTTAAGCAATGTCTACTGCCACAGTACTGTGGCACAAAATATGGGTGTGTCTATTTCCACAGAGCCAATCAAATGTTAGTATTTGTACCAGAGCCGATCACAGACACTGTTCTTGAACTCGTTCTCCTCTTGTTGCCTCAGTTCTGGGGTCACATATGGAGTAAACTGCAGTTCATTCTTTTGTGCTTTTTTCTACCTCAGTACTGTGGCAACTGATGGAGGAAACCACAAATTACTGATAATGTATAGTATAGAATAGGAATTATTGTTCTAAATACTCCAGATGTTGTTGTTTTATGGTGTTCTTTGTTCTGGAGGCTGGAGAACGTGGGCGGAGCTACATGTTAGATGCAGCAGTGTGCCGTGGGACTTCTCAGTTCTGTGTCTGTCGTGTATCGAGTGCTGTGGTCTGAATTCTGCGCTCTGAATGTGGTCCCAGTGGCTGATTTACCTACCGGCATTCTTGGCACTAGTTGTGGTAAAAAAAATATATATATTATTTACAGTCAGAGCATGAAAAATATTATAGAAATTTAGAGGAAGAACATTTAAAATCATAGACATGAATAAAAAAAAAAAATCAATGTTGAGAGAAATTAAGCCTTTTGCACATATGATGTATTTCTCAGTAGGGCTGCGTGATTAATCGATTTTAAATCAAAATCGGATTTTTAAAATAGAACAATTTTTATAAAAGGGAAATCGTCAAATCGATTTCATCTCTCTTGCGCCTCCGAGCCGTGCGTCTCCAGGCTACTGTTGGCTCCTCTTTATTTACTCTCTGAACCTGTTTAAACACATCTAAATGTCGACAAACTATGTATGGCCGCTACCTTGGCCAGGACGCCCTTGCAAAAGAGATTCCTAATCTTAATTGGACTTCCTGGTTAAATAAAGGTAACATGAAAATAAAGGTCAGTAAACAAAATACAAGTGGTTCCAGGCACAACAAACACCCTCCCTCGCACGTATCGTAGTTTATTTTGGCATCAGTCCTGCTGATGTCATCATGTCTATGTGTGTGCCGATGTCAGCATATCAACTGCATATATATATATATATATATATATATATGTGTATGTGTGTGCCAAGTCTGAAGTAAATTGAAACAAAATTGATGTTTTTAAAGACGTGAAATTTCTCCCATTATAAGTAAATGGGAGGAAAAAAAAGATTTAAAAAATTCCTAAAAAAATGTGGACTTTGACCTACTTTTACCAATATGTAATGACATCTATTGTAGGTCACAGATAATCTATAAACCAAATTTGGCATGAATTCAACCAACAGTTAAACAAACAAACTGAACCAAAAACAATACGGGGGGGGGGGGGTGTGTATATATTAGAATAAATATTAGAATAAATGGGTATAATTAAATTGGGAGATTAAATGTAGACAAAAGTTTACATGTTCCACATAGTGAATGTAGTGTCTGTGTCATGTGACCTTTGCTCCGCCCCTCCCCCACTCACCGTGACACTGTCTATCTTGAACAGAGCCAGAGCGGCCGGCGACGTGTCGGGGTCGAAGCGGTACGTCAGCTGGTTCAGGTTGTCGGCCGACTGGGCCTGGACCTGAACCACCTCGGTTCCCGTGGCGATGTTCTCTCTGAGCGAGGCCTCGTAGCCGGCGGAGAAGAACGCCACGGCCTCGTCCAGCTCGTTCAGTAAGGTGACGTAGACGGTGCAGAAGCCTTTGTGGAAGGGCGCGGCCTGGTCGGTGGCGGACACGTTCATCAGGTAGCTGGTCTTGGTCTCGTAGTCCAGGTAGTCCACGGTGGTCACCAGGCCCGTGCTCACGTCCACCTCGAACTTACGGTCTGAGCCGGAGACGATGGCGTAGGCGACGGCGCCGCCATCGCCTGAACACAAAGATCAGGTAAAAAAAAAAAAAAAAAAACAGACGCAGAACATGGAACTAATGTAGGTCACTTGAAGTTTTAATTGAACTTTGTCCTTCTACTCCTGTACACGTCAGACACAGATAGTTTTTGGAAACCGTCATTTAACCAGCACTGATTTTCTACGTAAATTCACCTGTAAACATCCCCTGTTGGAACATCCCCTGTTCCTCTGGACTGCTTCTTAATTCACATGTTATTTGTTACAGAGTTTGTGTCTCATCTGTATGTGGCCATTAGACTTTTTATTACCTATTATTATTTTTATACTGTTTGTCTTTTGCATTAACTTTATGCATTCACTTGATTCTGCTGCTGCCTTGACCAGTGAATTTCCCTGTTGTAGGATCAATAAAGTCTAATCTAATCTAATCTAATGTAGTCTAATTTAATCTAGTCTAATCTAATCTAGTCTTTTAGTCAAGTCTAATCTAGTCTACACTAATCTAGTCTAGTCTAATCTAGTCAAGTCTAATGTGGTCTAATCTAATCAAGTCTAATCCAGTCTTATCTAATGTAGTCTAATTTTATCTAGTCTAGTCTAATCTAGTCTAGTCTAATTTAATCTAGTCTAATCTAATCTAGTCTACTCTAGTCTAATCTAATCTAAAATCAGGTTTTAATTCTGCAGTTACTCATTAAAATGCATCCTTCTCTTCATTAAATCTGTCCAAACTCATAAACTCTGTAGCTCATCCTCAGTATTTAATCCATGGTCGCAGCCTGTTTTTCTGAGCTCATTTAAAGTCAACTTTCTTACACATAAACTTATCAAACAGGGTAAAAACATGCACACAATGAACTGTACTTTACTATACAATTTGCTGATAATATTTAAAAACCTGCAATTAATTAAGTTTTTGGGTGCAAATTTTTGGCTTTTCTTGCATTTAAGTGTTTATTTTCCCAGTGCAGTACTAATACTTTTACTTTACTTCACATAAACACTGTACATATGTGAATTTACATCTAAATCCATGTGAAATCGAGGCTAAATACGCCATAACCGACTTCAGCCTATGTTTTTCTCAACCTGTCACTGTTGCTGTGCTTTCTTTTTGGCCTGAGCTCCTGTTTTGGAAATCGTGGCCCAGATACAGACGCGTAACAATACTTTATATGACGGGAAGCGAAAAGAGGAAGTCTGAAGACAGAAGTAGTTTTAAATGGCAGATAATGTTTGTACCAAGTACAAAATGTTCTGCAGTGAAGTCTGGAGTGGCGCCCACTAGTGTTAGGGCTGGTGATCTGCAGCCGGTGGATCAGAGGAGGACCAGCATGAACCCACGATAGATGTGCTTTTATTTACCCTGTGACGAGTGGCTTCAGGGTCAATAAAGTATATTCACATCAACACAGACCGAGAATGAGTTTAGAAACAAGAAAACTGCACACAGTGGAATTTAGATCAACGTTTACAAAGAAGAGACACAAGAAAGAAAGACAGAAAGAAAGTGAAAAGTAAAGAATGAAATAAGTAGAGAGAAAGAAGTAAAAAGAAATTAAAGAAAGAAAGAAAGAAAAAGAAAGAAAGAAAGTGAAAAGTAAAGACTGAAATAAGTAAAGAGAGAAAGAAGTAAAAAGAAATTAAAAAAGAAAGGAAACAAAGAAAGAAAGTGAAAAGTAAAGAATGAAATAAGTAAAGAGAGAAAGAAGTAAAAAGAAATTAAAAAAGAAAGGAAAGAAAGAAAGTGAAAAGTAAAGAATGAAATAAGTAAAGAGAGAAAGAAGTAAAAAGAAATTAAAAAAGAAAGAAGGAAAGAAAGAAAGAAAGAAAAAAGTAAAGAATGAAATAAGAGAAAAAGAAAAAAGAAAGAAAAGTAAAGAATGAAATAAGAGAGAAAGAAAATAAAGAGGTAAAAAGAAATGAAAAAATAAAGAAGAAAGTAGTAAAAACAAAATGAAAGAACAGAAAAACTGAATTAAGTAAAGAAAAAAGAAAGAAAGTAAAGAGAAAAAGAAAGAAAAATGAAAGAAGGAAAGAAAGAAAAAAAATAAGTAAAGAAAGAAAAAAGTATAGAAAGAAAAAGAAGAAAAAAGAAAGAAGCAAAGAGAGAAAGTAAAGAATGAAGTAGAGAAAAGTAAAGAAAAAAGAAAGTAAAATGTCAAAGAAAGAAAAAGTAAATGAAGTAAAGAAAGATCTATCCATCCATCCATCCTCTTTGTGGCTCAGTATTTCCCATAGTTCCCATTATCATGTCGAAGCTGCTCTGTGCTGGTTCCAGTGAGTCCCTACCGCCTCTAGTGGTCACCTACATCCCATAAATCCCATACATCCCATAATCCCCCAGACCCCTCCGACAGGCAGACCTGGACTCTGTCGCCTCCCCTGGACTCACCGGAGTCTGGATCCGTGGCCCGGACCACGATCACCGAGGTGCCGATGCCGGCGGTCTCCCGGAGGCCCAGGCGGTTGTACTGCTGCTGCGTGAACACCGGCACCTCGTCGTTGGCGTCGTCCACGTAGACGATCACCTGCACGGAAGCACACACCGGTGTCATCAGTGTCTGTGACACAGTTACACAACCAAACGTCCACACGGGCTTATAATGGTCTGTTTAAGGTCATAAGGGGAGTAAAAAAAACACATTCAGAAACATCTAAAGCCTTTAAAGAACTGCAGAGGTGAAAAAAAGAGGAGAAAGAAAGAGGACAAAAGGATGTGACTGATGGAAAAGACTAAAAAAAAACAAAAAAACAGGACCAGCAATTAACAAAAAAGACAATTTAATTATTTAAGGTAAGGTAAGGTAAGATAAGATAATAATATACAATAAGATAAGATAAAGTAAGATAAAATAAGATAAAGTAAGATAAGGTAAAGTAAGATAAGGTAAGATAAAGCCAGATAAGTACTATGAATCTGAAACCTAAACCTGGTAAATCCATCTGTCGTTGTGCGTTTTCATATATTATTTATGGTTCACAGTGAATAAAATTAAAAACTCCAGAATAAAAGTATATATATAAAATCACTGATGTCATACATTCTTTTCCACTAATGACTGAAAAACTAAGACTAAAACTAAATAAAAACTCAACTAAAACTGGTCATTTCCTCAAAAATACATTAAAAGTAAAACTCCTTCTGCACTTATTATAAAAGAAGTGAAACTGAATTCAAGAACTGGCTCTTCTTCTTCTTCTTCTTCTCTTCAAATAGTTTCTTATGTCAAAATACACACTAAATACTAGGATTAGTCATGTTCGTGTCCACGTATATTTACACACCAGGGCATTTTTTTCCTCTGCAATCATTTTTTTTTTTTTTGGCGACAGTCGACAGCACGTCCTGTTATGTTACATATAAATAAAAGTTTGCCTTTGCTCTGAGTTTTTCTTAATATTCAACTACAGCTCCATGTCGTCAGGAGAAGATTATTGGTAAACTTAAGTAGGTTTAAAGTCTAGTTCTAAGAATAATACACCTGTACAACAGCAGGTCTGGTTCCATTAGCTGTTTTCAACTTTATTTAAAAGAGCAAAAGAAAACGTCATTATTATAGTTAAAGTGTCAGAGATGAGGCGCTGACATGAGGCTGTGGAAAATCCACTTGATGACGCAGGTGTTTTCAGACGGGTAGGAGCTGGGGCGGTGCTACTAATCATATATATATATGTATATATATATATAGGGGGGTGGGGGTGGGGCGATAACTAACGTAACCAACGCTGGCGTGAAGCCAAAGTGAAACTTACCATACTTTCAACGTCCGACTCCCTGGTTCTGTGCCTCTATTAAAACGCCGATCTCACACGAAATGTTCTGCTCTATGGGCCCCCCACAAATGCTGGGCCCCATGAATTTGTCAATTTATATACATTTTTTTTGTTAAACCCCTTGAATTAAAGCTGAAAGTCCACACTTCAAAAGATAAAATTAAAGCATTCGTCCAAATCAGAATACTTTACTTCTTGGGTGTTACAGTCGCTCCATTCAAGTCTAAGAAAAGTAGCAGGAAAGAAATGATCAATACAGCTACAGAAAAGTAAATAAATAAATCAAAAGGTTTTAATTTTGCCTTTTGAGGTGTGGACTTTCACATTTCAATTTTAATTTAATTTTCATATTGTTGCAGTGACTGGAGTAGCACTGTATTCTATTCTATTCTATTCAGCTGTAATGTGCACAGTTAAATGGAATATGATAAGAGCCCATATGTTGAATCCTGTGAGGCGTTTGGTTTGCTCACCCTGACGGAGCTCCTCATGCTGCCCTTGTCGCTGTTGTAGGCCTCCACCTCCAGTACGTGGGAACTGCTGGTTTCCCGGTCCAGAGCCTTGAGGCCTCTCGTCACCAGCCCCGTCTGCCGGTCGATGCTGAACAGATTGTTGCTGTTCCCTGCATCCATGCGTTGAAAAATATGAGCACATATGGACAGAGAGGGAGGTGGGGGGGGTGTCAGAGCTGTGGAAAAAGCAGGTTTCTGCACATTTTAGGGGGTGATGGTGTTTTACCGGTGAGGATCCGGTACAGGACTAGGCCGTTCTCCCCCTGGTCTGCATCTGTGGCCTGGACCTGGAACAAAAAGACATAAAATTTACAGTTAAATCTATGAAAGAAAACCATAGAACTTCTACAGATGCACCAGGTTAAACCATAGAACTTCTACAGA
>JAPQRP010000009.1:4302149-4315135 GCA_037367295.1 Apogon hyalosoma | reverse complement strand
CTGGAGGGTTCCCATTCAAACTGGAGGAACTATTAGGGTCCAAATACACAAAGACAGGAACCACAGACTCAGAAAAGAGGAGTTAGATCAATATGAACTATTTAAGACTTTCAAGACTTGTGCAAGAACCCTGCCCTGTGTGTGTATGTGTGTGCGTGTGTGTGTGTGTGTGATGCTCACGGTCGACGGCGGTGATGATGATGGTCCTCATGAGCGCAGCGTCCCTGGCGTTGGTGCTCTCCCGGTCCAGGGTGACGCCGCTGGTGCGGATCTTGCCGTTGTGGCTGTTGATGGTGTAGAAGGGGTTCGCCGGGTTGATGCTGTATTCCACCGTCCCGTTGTTGCCGTCGTCAGGGTCGTACGCCAGAACCTGGACGACGACGGGAAACACGGCTAAATGTTTGCACTGACCTCACCGGTGCCAAACATACGGTCTGCGGGCCAAAACCGGCCCATTAAAGGGTCCAATCCGGCCGGTGGGATGAATTCAATTACACTGAAAATATTAACGATCAAGGACGTTATTATATCATGATAATTCAGGTTCCACATTCAGACCCACATGATCTGAGTTAGACCATTTTTGTTGTTGGAAGGTGGTAGACGTATGTTTTGTTTCACAGATTAACATCTACTAACTAACATTTACAGTATTGCATTTGTTAAGTCTGAAAAAGTTGTGTGATCTGTTTAAATTGGATGGATTTGGTTTGTTTGGTGTTTATTATCGTTATTACTTTGGTTTAGGTGGAGGATTGAGTCACTAGTCGCTTTTCCATTGACCCTTAAATTGCGCAAATATAACTTGCGCATAAAAATTTACCTAATGGACAAACAACAATTTCGCCCAAACTTTCATTTTTCGATTAAAAGTTTTTACGCTGACAAGAGGTGGTTTTTTTGGCCGTAGCACAATTGGTATATCACACAAAACTGCAACGGAAAGACCTTTTTCTGCAACTAGAGTCACATGAATAAACTAGAAAAGCACTTGGAGAGCGCAGACCCCCCCCCCAATATCAACATTTTCTGAAGATGTCATCAAAAGCCGTCCACAACTTTTTCACTTATCTTGCTAACAGACAAACAAACCCCGATGAAAACAGAACCTCCTTTGCGGATGTTAAAAAAAAACAAAACAAAAAAAAATGGATGTTGACGGACGTGACAACAACAGAAGAAGAGTTTAAAAGAAACACGTTGCTGTATGTGTGGAAACACCAGGAAACCACATCATTTTTTTAATTTAGTACAGGACAGAAGGGTAATACATAATAATAATAATAATGAATGTATCTGTAAATCAACACCATATTTACATTTGTCACCATGTTTATGGAATGACATCTTGTGTCATCTTGCAATAATAAATAAACAAATCATCGCATTTGTGATTTAATGGAAAAACCCACATTACGCACAATTGTTTTTCCGACATTTAGTAAAAACTGTTAGTTTTGCGCAGATGTCCGATGGAAAAGCGACTAATGAAGATGCTGTGACTAAACCACTTAAAATGGTTTGATTCTTCTTCTTCTTCTCTCATTTACTGGCGGTTCACACCCACATCCTTAGGTGTATACCGCCAAAATGGTCTGATTATTCTTAATTTATTGCATCAGTAAGTCCTGTGTCATGACGCATGTTCTGACCCCAGATCTGTGTTGATGGACAGTCCATGTAACTCCAGGAGAACTGTATTCCAGTCCACTGGAGTCAGAGCCGCCCATGAGTCTTTTTGTCCGATTGCACTGTAGAACTCTGGGTCATTTCATTCATCCGGCTCTGATTGCACCACACACACACACACACACACTGAAAAATCATCTCCACCTCCCAAACGTCCTCCTGAATCAACCCAAACTATCCCTGTTCATATAGACTGAACTGTTCATATATATTCTCTATATACGCTGGGACTGTCTGAGTCACCAGCATCAAATGAAAACATACATCTGTCTGGATTAATGTTTAAATATGACCTCTGGTGTCCAGGTGAGCATATTATGTACACTTTACACTTCATGTAATAAAAGGTCATATTTTCACAATTTCAGGTTTTTATTTCACTTTCAATACACTTGGTAAGATATTGATTTTTTCTAGTGTAAAAATGACTTTTTCAGTCAAATCTCTCATGAACTGAACATAAACCCAGTGTGTTGATCCAACTCCATGGGTTTGACTGGTGGACTAATGTTGTAGAAGATGACGGTGTTTCCACGGTAACTACGGAGCCTCTGAACGTCCAAATGGGTCAAATCTGATGACCATGAAAAGATGAAGAACTGTATTTTACACTGCAAAAATCAAAATCTTACAAAGTGTATTTTTCTCATTTCTAGTCAAAATATCTCATCGCACTTAAAATCAGACAGAATCACCTAAAGAGTAAGTTTTCAGTGAGATACAAGAACTGATTTATAGACAATAGATCTGGAAAATGTTATTTCAACAAATCTTATCAAGATAATTTTCACTCGTTCCATTGGCAGATTTTTTGCACTTAATTAAAAAAAAAAAATCTACCAATGGAACGAGTGAAACTTATCTTGGTAAGCTTTCTTGAAATCAGATTTTCCAGATCTATTGTCTATAAATCAGTTCTTCTATCTCAGTGTAAAGTTCCTCTGTAGGTGATTCTGTCTGATTTTAAGCATGATGAGATATTTGGACTAGAAATGAGAAAAATACACTTGGTCGGATTTAGATTTTTTCCAGTGTGTAAACGGGCTCAGTGATCTGAAACCTCAGACTTCCATCACGTCCTCACACATGCAGCTGTTTCCAAACGCCCTCACATCCCGCTCACCTCAAAGAAAAATGGTAACGTCCCTCCTGTCACAAAGCGGCGATGGGTAACAAATGCGCGAGGCCGGCAGCCCGATGAAAACACCGGCTGATTTTTAAGGAGCTGATCAATTATTCAGTGCGCTGAGGAAAATTGCTGGAAACTGGTTAATTGGTCATTAGAGGAACAAAGGTTTTGCAGGTGTTTAATTATTGAGGAGACATGGTAGGCAGGCCTCTCACCAGCCCATTGATTAGCAACGGCAGACAAAGGTAGGTGATAGAAAGGCAGGAGTCTGGCCGCGGCCGCTGGAGATCATCAATTCAACTGAACAGGACGCGTTTAAAGACTCTGAGCACATATATTAGCCTTTCCCCCTGAACTGTGGCCCTGCCGTGGGCGGGCGCCGCCTCAGTCCTGTTTGGAGCAGATATTAGCGGCGCTTCAGAGCAGGTGAAGGTGCTGAATGTAAATGCCTGCAGTGCATTCTGGGAGGCGGGTCATCCCTGCTCTGGACACGGCGGCAGAATTCCTCGGCTCACTGGACACCTCCGGGAGGACGTGGCGGGTGGGCCCTGGTCGCCATGGCAACGCCGGGGCCCCAATTACAGGTCTGTAAGCCTGGGTGGTCCCATTTATTGGAAAACGGACGGACGGGGTGGGGGGGTTACCGGAGTCCGTCCACAGAGGCTGCAGAGTCACGTACAGTTACAGTTACAGTACGAGTCTGCGGCTGATGAGCGGCCACGACCGCGCCTCAACAAGTGAAATCTGCGCCAACACCTGCGTTCGTCATCGCCGTTTCCTCGCCGTGTCTCCATTCCGCTCCCTCGCTCTGGACGGCGGGTTCTTCCTTCCGTCTCCAACAGCAGAATCATTTGCTATGCATATGACTGCAGGCTACATTTTAATTAGCAATCGGACTCCCTTAATTACACTCACTGACGCCTCTTTAATTAATGGACAATCAGGGCTTAATTAACAACAACACATTGCCAAAGACACCAGCAGGACAATGAGAGAGTTTGGGGTAATACTGGAGTGTTTACTTTGCGATGACCTACGCCGTTAGAGCGACGCCGCCGTCGACTGTGAACGAGTTCGAGCGCGGAAATAACCTTCACTACTTAACTTTTTCACGTCTGTAATGAGTCGGTGACGCTTCCTCTGCTGTCAACTCTGCTCCTAACTTTCATGATGATGATAAGTGGTGTAAATGATGCCGGTAATGTGCAAAGTTTGCCTATTTGCAGCGCAGTCTGACTGTAGAGCGAGTATTACTACCCCCCCAGTACAATGGCTAAGTTTAAGGCTACAGGTATTACAGGTTTGTTGTTGTAGTGCTGGGGTGTTAAAGTCTTTTTTTTTTAATGACCTGCATTTTTTTTTTACTTTCTTTTTCCACACATATCACATCATCACACGTCTAACATTAAAATTAGAACACTGGTAAAGTAACCCAGGAACAAAAAGGAGTCTATCAATATGGCATCTCTGTTATGGAGAGGCTGAATCAAAGAGAATATAACTGAAAAGAACAGGAAGAAAAGAACATCGATATGAGACGTGACGCTGAGTGAACTGAAGGTAAATATTAGCATCAATTCCAGACAAATGCTATAGGGTTTTTTTTTTGTGCGTCTCTGAATATACAGTATATATACAGTGTACACATATATATGTATGTGTGTGAGAAGTCAATAAAAGTGCCAGTGCTAAATAAATAAAGCGGGGGAAGTGCAGGTTGGCTCTGGTTTACTCACAGACATAACGTCAGTATTTATGGGGCTTTTCTCCACCACGTTGGCGTGGTATGGTTCGTCCCTCCAGATGGGGGCGTTGTCGTTGATGTCCAGGATGGTGATGTTCACCTGAGCAAAGTGGGACAGAAATGATAAAAAATAGTCAGTCTGGAGTTATTATGGGATGTTTTATCTTTGCCAAGTTGTCGTTTGTTGGTCCATGGTTCAGACTAAACTGTGACAGTTCCTGTTTGTTGCATTCAAACAGTTTTTTAGTTCAGCTATTGACAACATAAACCGAACACAAAACAGATGATTTATGGTTTTACTGTGGCTGTTTTCAATGACAATGAGCTTTATACTTTATTCTTGCAGTTCTTTCCAAGTCTGGTTTGCTATTGTACAGCTAGCTTATTTATCTACTTATTTATTTATGCTCCTCTTTTTTTTTCCTCTCTCCCTTTTCTTTCTTTTATATCTTATTCTAGAAAATGTTATTGTACTTTTAGAATGTAAGCCCCTTTTTATTTGGCTGTAACCGTTCAGTCTGAGCATACTTTCCTATATCTGTCATGTGTGACGGTTTTCTCCCTGTATATTTGTACTTGGTAATCTATGTGATGTTTTATTTTGTTGGTGGTTAGTCCAAGACAACAGACGGAAATGAGCTTCTCTGCTAAATCGGGTGCATGCATCTTGTTCTTTGCAAATAATGCCAATAAACACTGCCCTGTAACTAGATAAATAAACACTAAATTCTGTGACTGATCCAGTCTGTGGACACAGGTTTGATTTGTTGGTGGCTTTGGTAGTTTTAGGTGTGTTTTTGTATGATACTGACCCCTGCTGGTGGAGTCTGAACTATCAGTACTACATAGACCCACTTCCGTGTTGCTGGTAATATTGGACATTTTCCATAACCTACAGAGTCTGTGTTTACATCTCTTCAATTAAAAAAAGAAAATCACCAAATGATGCTATTTTTAAAGTTTTTGCATGAAACTGCATGGACTTTTGTCTGTCATTCTGATGAATAAACTCCTGCTGACACCAGTAGTTAAAAGTCCAATCATCCAAACTAATTCATCAGTCTGTCTGTAGTTTACACCTTGATCATGGTTCCTCATCCTCATTTTTGTGCCGTTTATGTGACAGACTCTGGAACATCAATACTTCATAGAACTATTCTGACGTTTGAGCTCAGAAAATAAACTTCAGGGAGGAAAGTTGAGGACTTGAATAGAGGCCGTCGGGTAAACGGCAGGGTGACCCCAGTGATGGACAGGAGCTGCTCAGTGGTTACCGTGCAAATGCCAGTTTTCTGCTGTGGACCGACGCCTCCATCCACCGCTCTGACAATCAGGATGTACTCCGACTTCAGCTCCCGGTCCAGCAGGGCCGTGGTGGTGATCTCACCTGGAAAACACGGAAATGAGTTTGATCCGGTGGTGATAAAGGCAAAACACACACTATATGGACAAAAGTATGTGGACATGTTGAATTCAGGTGTTTGTTTTCTAACGGGTCTGGGATAAAAACAATAAGGACTAATGTGAGAATAGAGTTTTATATTGGGATAAATATCATTGCATTGGTTAGTTTGGGTTAAATTGTTATCATTGCTTCTAAAATGACTCAAAGATGGTTTTGACTTAATTTCTCTCAACATTGATTTTGTTTTCGTTTTTTTATCCATGACTATGATTTTAAATGTTCTTCCTCTAAAATAGTTTTCCTGCTCTGACTGTAAATAAGAATTTTCTACCACATCTAACCATCTACTTTCTTCACATCTCACTGAGGAAGAAAAATCTACCATTAAACTTTTAAGGAAATATGGATGCTTATAAACTATCTGGACATAAATATTGGGACACATCATGTCTACAGCTGTAAGATGTCCTGTTCATGAGGATTTGACAAAGAAACATCAAGGCTAATGTGTTCATTTTGTCTTCTATTAAAGTAATTATACTTTTCTTTTTTCTTTTGTGCAGACAAGGTATGGTTTGTAGATGTTACCTGACTGACAGTTTCAGCTGTGACTTCCAAGGAAGACTGGAGTCACAGTCAAAACCGTCAAGCAGGTAACATCTACAAACCATACCTTGTCTGAACAAAAGAAAAAAGGAAAGTAGAATTAGAAACATCAGTTATACCTAGGGGTGTGCGAAACGACGATATTAGATTGTGAAGGATTAGAACGCATCAACGATCCGACAAAGCACAGAGATTGAGGAATCGGGGGGTTTATGATGGGGTACGTTCCTGCCGCACGAACCCCACAGTGAGTACGCACAGAGTGAAACTAAAAACGGTCTACGGTCTGTCCTAACTTCAGACTTGGCCCCACAGAGTTGGCTGTACTTAACTCTGTGGACGTCCACACACATCAACCTGTTCTTGAATGTGAAACTGGTTTGATCCACTGAAACTTCCAACGTCCGTGGACAGTGTGCGAGGAGTATGCACCGCTCTCACATTCACAGTCTGTCCGACTGTCGGAGCCTTTAAAGGCTCCTGCTGTCGTACAGATAATTTTCCTTTAACCTATCGTTGGAAACTTTAATCTGAGGGGCAGGACGCGAGTCCTCCACATCCTCCACATACAGGTGTGTTCCTTATACTCCTAGAATAACGTACGTCAACACTACGAACCTGTTCAATCAGCTGAACAGACAACATCCAAACAGGATGTTCTGGATTCTTTTATTTTTTTCACGTTCATTTAAACCTACCTCAAAAACCAAGTGCAGTTTAGTTTTTATGTTCAACAGTGCACTTAATCAGGGGGCTGTCGTTCACATTTTAGTATGTTTATGTTCTTAGCACATGTTGGCAAAATGAAACAAACTACATTAATAATGTTCTGGAAGGTTCTTTGGGCTAAATTATTTTTTACATGGGGAATTGTTTGGTTGCACTGTTCAGTAACTGGAAAATTAGTCTCAAAGATCAGTGTAAAGAATCGTGATAAAATCGAGATTGTGATTTTACTTCTTAAAAATCGTGATGATATTTTTGCCATATCGCCAGCCCCTATTTATACCTCCAATCAGAAACACCTGAATTCAACGTGTCTGAATACGGATGGTTTTGACTTAATTTCTCTCAACATAGATTTTTTTTTTTGTGTCTGACTGTGATTTTAAATGTTCTACCTCTAAAGTTCTAAAATGTTTTTCATGCTCTGTTTGTTTGGGCAGGATGTTCAGACAGGATCAGTCGTTCAACACCGCAGACGTGTCCCAATACTTTTGTCCATATAGTGTATCCATAATGCACATGGAAGGTATAGATGGGAAAGGAAATGTAGGTATAAATGGAAAAAAAAGTGCAATAAATCTGAGCTGAAACAGAAATGACAAAATAAGAATCGGCCAAAAGAACAAGTGGGTTTGCAGAATAAGCACACACACGGAAACACACACCTGAGCGGGAGTTGAGGCGGTACTGAGACGAGCCCTCCAGGGAGTAGATGAGTGAGGCCTGGCCGAACTCCCGCGAGGCGTCCAAATCAGTCGCATTCACCAGCAGCACCGTCGCCCCTGTGGGGGAGAGACGAGTGTGACAAAGAAAGTTCCAACTCACAGAGTCGGAGAAAGAGCCAGAGTCATGGGGATGTACGTCGAGTCAAGTACAGACGCAGGGAGGGGGGAGGGGGGGCTGCAAAGATGGACTGAAACGGCATCAAAAGCCCCCCCCACCCCCCGTCTGAACGATGGCGCGGCGCTGAGTGGGTTTACGGATTAGTGGATTATCAGCGTGTTTGGCTCGGCCCGCTCTTGGCACAGGCCGGATCAATAGCCGAGCAGACGGGGAGATGAGAGACCGGCCCGGATCTGGGCCCCGCATCCGGAGCCCCGCGGCCCCCGGCTCTTCAACCACGGCCCCTTAACCCTTTAACCCCTGAGACATTATTGTGGACTGTACGAGTGTCAGAAAAGCTGCTGCGAGTATGTGCTTGTGTTCCTTTTCTTCAGTGCTTTTCTTTAACTGGGTACACACTTTAAGACAATCGGGCTGTTTTTGTCCCGATTTTCCCTTTTCCCGACAAAGGACGGCGAACGCCAGATTATCTTAGGTCTTATAAGATTATCCTGCGGTCTGAGGTGTGTTAAGAGTGAATTTGTCCCGATAATCGGCTCTGAAAGGGTCGGGGCCGACAATTGTAAATATTAAACTTGTTAAATATTTACGACCAAAAATCTTCACGTGTGTGTGTGTGTGTGTGTGTGTGGGGGGGGGGGGGCGACGACTCCGAGTCCTGAGTCTGTGAATTGTGACGTGGAATGGAATGTAGCCAACGAAGCAGCGAGCTGACTGACGAACAAGGAGGTAGGTGTAAATAAAAACAAGCATGAAATATAAGGTTCAATGCACCGCAGAAATCTGGGGTTTTTCGTCCACAGAACACCATCATTCCCTCCTCTCATGTCCTCTTTCATGTTGCGTGCTGTGTTTTTCCGGTTGTTGCCATGTTTCTTCTTCGTTTGTGTTAGATCATGCAAGATTTCTGTCTTGGAGGGTAGATTCTAGATCGGTGGTGGGACAGAACGGTCCTGTGTGTGACGTGCAGTGTTGACGTTATCGGAGCTCACCACACACAGGACCATCACAACTGGTCAATGCCCGATTTTCTGGAACAGATAAAAATCTGTTCAGATTTAGAAAATCCTTATGTGTGTACCCCGCTTTAGTGTGTGTTTTTGGGTCAAAACAGGTGGAATGACAGAACAAGACAAAGAGAAGAACTGAACTTTAACAGGTTTTTACTAGATAAGACACTCAGCATGTACATCAATACGAGACTTCCCATGTTTAACCCTTTTATGACGGCTGTGCCTCCGGTGCTACACTTTGCACTTAATAGCATTCAAATTACTGTAACTTCTGTAAAGTTTGCACTAGCCACAAAATTCAAATGGCGTCAGAAAGCTGAGATTCTGTGTTTTCCAACACTATATAACACTTTCTGATAGAGGCCCAGCATTGCCTATGGGGGAGAAGTGGACCTGGGTGGAGCAGAGAGGCTGAATGTGGAGGAGCAGAGTGCAGGTGGGAAAACAGAGACGGGAGATTTTTATGACTTTTACGAAGATTTTAGCCAAGTTTTAGTGGAGTTTGTGCAGTAAATGTCTGTGAATAATTGCATATAAAAGAGATAATGCGGTTTTGGAGTGTTCTACTTCTGTGTTTTGTTGCATTTAGGGCTTTTTTCTTATTTTTCCCCACAGGTTATTTAGTATTTTTGTGGTTTGTACAGTTCATTCATAGTTGTTCTCTCTCTGTCTCTATCTCTCTTTTAAGCATTTATTACATAAAATAATGCTAATAAAGGGCCATATATTAAAAGTTAGGTTCTTCCTGAAAAAAATGCGCAAGAGAATTGATGAAAATACATTTACTGAAACTTTTCTTGGAAAAAAAAAAAAGAAACCTAGGTGGCCTGTTATAAAGGTTAACATGAAGCTTGAGCTGGAACACAATGAACAACAACAAGTGTTTGAATTTGGGCCCACGAGCTTTTCTTTTGGGCTCTTTTTTCCTAAATCAGTCCAGCTGCTTTTTGACACTTGTTTAACTCCATAAAACAGTTCCACGGTCAAAACTAAAAAAAAAAAACAAAAAACAAAACAAAAAAACCCACCACAACACTGGAAACAACAGTAAAAACAAAATATAATGTGCATGCACTTGAAAACTCTCGGCTTGACTTATCAGGTGCATGGTAACGTTTTTGGACGGACGATCAACAGAATACCCTGTGTCCAGTGTGGCTGAGGGTAAAAACCACAAGGAAAACGGTGCAAAAAACTGAGTGGAAATGAACTTTTTACCTTTATTCTAACAAAGTAGTGAATAGATGGAGGGAGATGGGTGGGTAGTGGGGGGTGGGAGGGATATTTATTTTTATTTATCCTAGTTTTTATTTTAATGTATTTTTTTCTCATTTGTGTTTTGTGCCTCATCTTTAAATTTGGTCTTCATATATTGTTATATGTTCAAAGAAAATGATAAGAGCATATTATGACCTAACTGCAGATTGGTCTGTCTGTCTGGAAACATTTCAAACATGTCTATGCAGTAAATATCTAACTATATGACAAAGTGCTCTAATAAAAACATCTGAAAAGTGTAAAAAAAAAAAAAAAGGCCAAACCGTCTATTTTTTTATTTGTTTTACCCCATTACACCAGTGGGTGTGGGGTGCACTGAGCATGCTCAGATGTCTATGGAAAAACCAAGGTCTACTGTATGAGCACAGTTTGAAATGTTCCCTATTGAGCAAACGCTTTAATTTTGTTTAGGAGTATTTAAAATAAACCATCATCAGGGTTTAAAGGGTTAAAGCCCAGCCGAGGTTGCCTTCGAATCGGCTTCGAGATGCAGAAAGTGGCCAATTTCAGCTGAAAGGGAAGGGGCAGTCAAATATGTCATTTCCCTCAAGCGGCTGGAAAATTAATCTATTGTCTGGGATAAAAGAGTCGTCTGAATGCATGCATGAGAATGAATAAAGCAGCAGTGATTCGCTTTGTAGAGTCCATATCCTACATTCGGACCGAGCGCTTTAAAACATTATGCAGAATCTAAACAAGCGAGGCAGTCCGGGCCTGAAGAGGCGATAACAGATAAAGAAACGTGCCCCGGGGACGCAGCGCCGTTGGGTTTGGGGTTCTAATGGAGAGGCGGGTGTGGACCAGGTGACACACGCTGTTGGCAGGGTTTCCATGTGACGCTGCTGCGTAAACACAGCTGGAAGCGCACATGCAGGCGCTCACTCACCGGCGTTGATGTTCTCTGGGATTCTGACGATGTAGGACGGCTGGCTGAACTTGGGCGGGTTGTCGTTTTCATCCTAAAGGAGGAAAAAAAACAACAGTCAACAGCAAGAAGATGGAGAAGGGAACAGCTGATGACCGTTGGCACGGGACCACTGGGACTGCTGATGTTATTAATGCCGCTATTAAGACTACTATTATGACTTTTATTATTTCTACTATTATTGTCCTTACTTTTATTATTATTATTTCTACTATTATTATCTTTACTTTTATTGTTATTTTTACTATTATCATTACTTTTATTATTTATATTATCATTTCTTTTATTATTTTTATATTATTACGTTTCTTATTTATGCTATTATCATTATTTGTATTATTTATACCATTATCATTACTTTTATTATTTCTACTATTATTACATACATCCATTACTTTTATAATTATTAAAAAAAAATATGGGCCTTTAGTTTGAGCCTTTTATGGTCATTGAGGTCAAAGGTCATGAGCCCAAATGAAGGTCCATATATTACTTCCCATCAGTGATCAGTAGTACCTATACTGATATCTGGAACTATTTACATGTTATAAACCATTAAAATATGGATAATTACAAGTAAAAGCACATTTTTAATATTTCAAAAATGCGTCAAAAATCCTAAACTAACAATTTCTCAAAACTGTGAACAGACTTTGCAAACATTGTCCAAATGAAGCTGCAGATAAAAATAGAAACGAATCCAACCAGGAGAAAGACGACCTTTTTCAATTAAGGCCATAAAAGAGTTCCAGATGTTCTTATTAACGCCAGAACCGGGTCCAAAAGGACGATCGGAACCTGTAATTAGAACCACATGATCTCCATCCACTTTTCTATTTTTCACCTCCCACTGGGTGAATTAGTCTCGATTGCACAGCGACACATCCGGGTGTGCGGTCGGTCACGGAGTCGCCCCCCACCGCGCCGCCGCTGACAAACGTTAACACTTAAACAACGGTCGCTGGCACCGTCATCCACCGGGCCTGTGTTCCGCCGGTGCAGCCCATTGTGTGTGCGCCTCTGCCAGCTGCTGATAAACCCCTGTGGTGTGAGTCACGACACTGTGGAGGACAGACCATGGAATACCCCCCCCCCATACACACACATACACACACCACCGCCGCCATCGGATTCTGCATTTCAGCAAAGATTCCCTCCGTCTTTTACACAATATTTGTCCCCCGTGTGGGATGCTCGCAGATATGTGTGCGGTGCAGAAATATTCCAGCCGGATTCATTCATTCTGCTCGGTGGTTTCTTCTTTTATGAATAATAAGTTCCATCTATAATGAATGTACATCAGGGGAGATGAGCGTGAGCTGCTGCAGACACTGTTTATGAGTTCTGCTGCTCATTAGCTTTTTATGCTTGTATTTACAGTATCTTAGTAAAGGTCAAGATTCACGTCGACGACATAAAAGTTAAACAAAGAACAGATAAAAAGATTAAAAAAGAACGTCAGTGAAATTCCATAAGGTTTTTACTGACAAAACAGAACAACTAATCCCCTGACATTACAGAAAAGAATGGGATTTTTATTAAAATATCAAGGTGCTGTATTATCTACGGCAGGGGTGTTAAATGTGCCTGGGGGCCAAATATGCCCCCCCACCCCCCCACAAGGTTCC
>JAPQRP010000009.1:4277196-4292938 GCA_037367295.1 Apogon hyalosoma | reverse complement strand
TCCTTTCCTCCCTTCCTTCCTTCCTCTTTCCTCCCCTCCCTTCCTCCCTTCCTTCCTCTTTCCTTCCTTCCTCCCTCTTTCCTTTCCTCCCCTCCCTTTCATTCATCCTCTGAACTTTCTCCTCAGTGGATCACAGGGACATAAATACATTTATTTATAGATAAACCACCAGTCACTGTCACATTCACACCTCTGGTACTTTAGCTTTAACCAGTTAACCTATTAATGCATGTATTTACCTGGAGACCCCCCCCCAATTTGTAAATTCAAGACTTTTAAGATTTTTTAAGACCCCGCTGGCAACCCTGCCAAGGAGTATCTATCCATCAACTTTTATATTTATATAGCATCAAATCATAACAACAGTTACCTCATGACACTTTACACACAGAGCGCTAGTGTTTAGCATAATTCCCACAGCCCGTGAAGGCAGCACTAGACTTTCCGCCTGCGGTCCGTGGTCCTACCTGCGTATCCTTCCACCATGATGATTCTGAAGTAACTGGGAAAGGCCGAGGCTGAAGTGATGGTGTACGTCAGGAAGTTATTTGGCGGCGAATCCTCGTCGGTCGCCTGCGGGCGCAGACGTAGGACTGGGTGAGCGTTGGACATATGCCTCGGTGACAGTCAACGGTCCACAGAGACAACAAGTTTGGAGTGAGTGAGACAGTCTGAGCAGGACAGATGTTTAAAGACACACTAATGCTGTTCTTAACGTGTGCGTCTGACGCGTCTCGAGCCAGGAAGCTGTCAGTCAGTGGCGGCGTGTTATTGGACAGATTAGAGCTGATCTGGGTTATTAGCGGTGCGGGCGTCAGTACTGGATGAACACCAACTGAGCCCAGACAAGCCGAGCAGAAGCAGGACAGATGCAAGTCTACTTCTACAGGACTAATCCACAACAACATCAACAACAATGATGACACCCCCTCATTATTGTGGAGCTGGCATGAACTTAAAGACGATTCCTCTGGCTGTGAGGAGACTGGAGCAGGCCTCACTGGCGTCGTTACAGGCTGGACAGGTTGTCAAAAACACTCACTTGTATCTCGCTATAACACGCGGATCTCTGCTCTTTGATTTAGAGCCAAAGTGTTGAGTAAGCAATACCTTTCTTCCCCCACTCCGTCTCAAGCTGTTAGCGTTTCTACCCGACTGTCGGCTGCTATCAAACTTCAACAAATTGTATTGTATTAGACGTTCGTTCACCGCTCAGGAAGGTGAGAGGAGTTTGGAGGAATCAAATAAACTATGTGGACAAAAGTCTGTGGACATGTTGAATTCAGGTGTTTGTTTTCTAACGGGTCTGGGATAAAAACAATGACTAATGTCAGAATAGAGTTTTATTTTGGAATAAATATTGCATTGGTTTGTGAATCTCCATCACTGAGGCCAACTGGGGGGCTGATGGGGGGGTTAAACATGACAGATTCATGGGGCTTAATTCAAGTTTTTTTTTTTTTTTGGCTTAATTCAATAATTTTTTGCTTAATTCAAGAAAAAAAAAACCTGCCAATGGAACAAGTGAAAATTATCCTGGTCAGATTTCTTAAATCAGATTTTCCAGATCTATCGTCTATAAATCAGTTCTTATATCTCACTGGAAAGTTCCTCTTAAGGTGAATCTGTCTGATTTTAAGTGTGATGAGATATTTGGACTAGAAATAAGAACAATACACTTGGTCAGACTCAGCTTTTTTCCAGTGTGGAAGGAGGTGAAGGAATAAAGGAGCAGGTCTGTAGGAGGTTTGGCATCAGTGAAGCGGTCGGAGGCAGAAGTAAAGCCTGTCTTTGTCTGCTTCAGTTTGTTTTCTGTTTTCAGTCAGGGCTGTCGGACTCACTTTAGTTCAGCTTCCACATTCAGCCCAGTTTATTATCAGGTTGGACCAGTAAAACAACAACAGAATGTGGTGCGTTGTAATCTGTGGTCTGGCCTGGGAACGCCTCTGGATTCCCTCGGAGCTGCTGGGTGTGTCTGGGCAGAGGGCCATGTGGGGCTGCTGCCCCCGCAACCGGACCCGGATCAGAAGAAGACGGTACGGTACGGATCCGACAACGTAAGATGAGTGTTAGCATGTTCTTTTGTCGGCAGCTCCAGGGATGAGTCTGGATTGAGATCTGTCTCAAAGTTGACAAAGTTAATTCCAATCACAAATCAGATGGACTCTGCGCAGACGACTCAACACCATGAGTCCTGAACATCACCTGAATTCCACATTTATTCCCTATGGACTGGCTCACCCTTACAGATGGGTTGGTCTTTACTTTATCGAACTACATCAAACAGATGTGGGGCGTCAACTCTAAGTCAACTCACACCAACAATGAGTTTACTTCTTATCACCTATGTCTGACAATAGTATGTGTGTGAATTTAGACGTGTATCTAAAAGAAGAACAGAAGATAATTAACTCTTATGCACACAGATGGTTTCTGTCTTAATCTTAACCTACTGTCTAACTATTTAAACTAAAACAGGGTAAAAACAGAAATCTGGTCACAAAGAACTTATCACTAACCTTATTGAACTAAAACAAACTAAACAAATGAATCCTACTGTAAAAACCTTAACTACTAAAACAACACTATCCTAATGCTTTGATATTTGAATTCAAATAATATTTCATGAGTGATCCCCATGCAGGTCTATTTGAACTACAGGATCCGTGCGTGGACCACGGCTGGCGTTGGCGTCACTAAAGCGGACCCATCACAGATTTAAAGTCCGTGGTCATTCTATGGACTTCTGTGAAAGGCCGTCATCACAGATAGGAGGAGGAGCCTGCGGTAGCCTGGAGGGGCGTGGCTCGGAGACACGAGAGATGAATCGATTTGATGATTTCCCTTTTTTAAACTCATCCTAATTAAAAAAATCCGACTGATTTAAAATCAATTAATCGTGCAGCTCTAATTTATCCAACAGATTCACAAACGTTCCACTGATAGAACAGTGAATGTATGGTCATGTGCAGACAGTGTTTGGAAACAGATCTGCCGCTCTAACACCAACACTCCTCTGGAGTTAAACCCATTCTCTCATTCATTCTTGAATTTCACATTTTGATCCCAGACTGTATCAGTGAAACTTCATCCAACCAGCATTTAGGACTGGATTTGTCTTCATGGAAACATTTTTAAATCCAGCTTAAAAACCTTCCTCTTTTCATGTGCATATGAGTAAACGCTTTTCAATCTCGTCTGATGATTTTAACGTCTTTTATTCTCCTGTGATTTTTCTCATGCCCTTGTAAAGCACTTTGACTTACCCCGTGTATGAACAGTGCTACACAAATAAACTGGCCTTTATCAGTGACTCACATGTGGTAAAATTTCACTACTTTTATTCTGGAAGTATTTGACTTCTAAACCAGTGTTATGTATAATTTTTGCATTTCATAAATTCCTCCTGTGGGCCGGTTCGGACCCTTTGGCGGGCCGGTTTTGGCCCACGGACCATATGTTTGACGCCCCTGCTCCAGAACAAACCGCTGATGTGCAGAAGTGTGCGTCTGGCTCGGGCGCGTTAATATCAGCGGAGTTTAAGGTGAGCTCAGACTAATCAAACACAGCGAGCTGAGCGTCAGGTTCACGTAAACGCCGCCGCCACCGGGGGACGTGATAGGTCCACAGCCCGGGGAGCAATCAGAGGAAACGCAGAGCCATTAGTTACCACTGTGCTTGTGCAGCTCGGCGTTTACGGTGGCAGTGACTGATGGGAAACACACCAGGCCGACCTGTTCGCCTTGGATACAGCGAAAACAAACACATAACTGCACGATTACAGCAAAAAAAAAAAAAAAGAAAAAAGAAGAAAAAGGAGGAATGAGTGGTGCAGGACGGGGGTTTGAGGGTCTGAGTCAGGATGAGATCCACAACTGCAGCTTTTAATGATTTCTGCAGGAATCCACAAAAACAAAAACAGTTCCAGTGTCCCTGTACGTCAGAATGTGTGAGGTTCTGTCAGGTTCGGTTCTATGTTCCAGTCCTGTGGTCTGGATGCAGATCAACCTAACTACAGAAGTGGGCGGGACTTTCACTGGAGGAGAGCTCAACTCATCCAATCGCAGTCCATATATGACTGACATCAGTGATCAACAGGAACTAGACTGATATGTGGAACCATTTACATGTTGTAAACCATCAACATATGGACCAGTAGAAGGAAAGGAACTTTTAGGATAGTTCAAAAATTCATCAAAAAAAAAAAAAAAATCTAAATTTCTCAAAACTGTGAGCATCCTTTGCAGACCTTGTCCTAAGGAAGATACATGTAAAAATTTAAATGAATCCAACCAGTAGTTTCAGAGAAGATTATTGAAATCTAAACATTAGTGACTTTGAGTTTGACCCTTCAAGGTCACTCAAGGTCAAAGGTCATGGACCCAAATGAAAGTCCATATACGACCTCCAGAGGCGGGTAATCCCAGCTCCACAGAGTACAAGTCCTGCCTGTTCACTTAACACAGGTGATTCCACTAATGATCCGTGTACGTGGATGAGGAGCCGGGCTCATCCCGACGGGCTGGTTCAGCGAGCGGTTGGAACAAACACACGGCAGGACTTCGACTCTGTGGAGCTGGGATCACCCACCTCTGATGACTTCTGTCAGTGAATAACAGGAATTAGACTGATATCCGGAACCTTTTACATGTTATAAACCATCAGAATATGGACCGGTAGAATTAAAGCCGTCTTCGTCCTCTTATCCAGGTCCAGGTCTTGGGGGGGCAGCAGCCTCAGCAGAAGAGCCCACACAGCCCCCTCCCCAGCCCCTTCCACCAGCTCTTCCAGGGGAATCCCCAGGCGTTCCCAGGCCAGTTCACAGACATCATCCCTCCAGCGTGTCCTGGGTCGGCCCTCAGGTCTCCTCCTGGACGGACACGCCTCAGACCCCGCCCCCAGGGAGGCGTCCAGGAGGCATCCTCACTAGATGAACCACCTCCACTGGCTCCTCTGGACGTGGAGGAGCAGCTCTACTCCGTGCTCCTCACCCTAACTCTAAGGCTGAGCCCGCCCACCCTTACATTATTCATATAAGTAAAAGGTAGGTTGTTAATATTTAAAAAAAAAAAAAAAAAAATGTCAAAAATTTTAAAATCTAAATTTCTAAAAAACGTGAACAAACTTGGTAAACATTGTCTCAAGGAAGATGCTTGAATAATTAGAGTCTCCGTTCCCAGGATCTGTTATCTTTACGGGTTCCAAAAGTCAGAATAGAACTTTTAAATGTTCTGCTCCCACGGCCTGGAAGAACCGACAGAGGGACGTTAAACTGAAGGAACTGGGCTCTTTCAGTACATTCAAAGTCATTTCAAATCAATGGGAAAAGGACAAATGTAGATGTTTTTCGGGTTCAGCTTTGAGACGCTTTTAAGGAACACTGTTATACTTTTAGTACCTTTCAAAAATAATGGTGACGTTTTACATGTATGTTCTTATTAGTTTTAAGTTTGTTTTCCGTGCTGACTTTTATTGTGTTTATGTAGATTTTTAGTGTGGATGTACGGCTGTAACTTCTGCTGCTGTCTTGGTTTGGACACTCTGGAAAAAGAGATTTTTAATCTCAATGAGCTTTTTTTCCTGTTTAAAGTTTATAATAATCATAATAAAAACATTTGAAGTGAATTAATAGTAACTACTTCCACGCTATAGACCAGTAAAATATGAAGGGGCGCATCTCTGCCATCTGTTGGTGGGAGGTGGTAACATTTAACAACGATCTGAAGCTACGGTCTGTTTTTTTGACTCATGTTACTTGTAATATTGTGACTTTAGCGTTTAAAGGGTTAATATCTGAAGTCAGTCACAGTCACGTTACGGTATTTTCCACCACTGTCTGGTCTACAGACTGAACTCACTCACTTCTTTTCCATAAATTCATTCGTTTGTGAATTTCGTCTTTCGCGCGACGTTTCGGACTCACCCTGATCCGAGCCACCGACTGGACCGCCTCCTCGTTCTCCCTCAGCGAGCCCACGTACGCCTCCTTCTGGAACAGCGGCGGGTTGTCGTTGATGTCCAACACGTTGATGCGGATGCGCCCGGTCGTCTCCTCGCCGCCGCCGTCCCTCGCCAACACCGTCAGCGTGAAGCGGCGCATCAGCTCGTAGTCGAGACTGGACTGAAGGATCACCCAGCCGGTCTCAGAGTCCAGAGAAAACCTTCCAGACACCAACAGGCGGTGATTAGAGACAAATAAAAACACTCTTCATTTTTCTCATCCTAGTTTTAACCCTTAAAGACCCAGTGGTACTTTAGAGCCACGTACCAAATGAATTACCTCAATATTTAACCTTTATTAAGTGATTTAGCACCATTTACTGTAATATTATCTTCTATATTTTTGTTTTTTCAGTGAAAATCATGTATTTTTCCTATATTTAATTCACTGATCATATAGATGTTCGTTAAACCTGAGGTTAAAGTGGAGGGTTATTATGTGAAAAAGTGAATTTTTCAGTTGTTATTTTTTCTTATTCATGTTATTTTATGTTTTTGTTCATTTTGTTGCTTATTTTATTCATTTTTCTACATTTTGTTGCCTATTAGTTTGTTCTTCAATTTGTGGCTTATTTCACTTATGTCACTTATTATTTTGTTGATTTATGGTTCATTTTAATAATTACTTTGCCTGGTTTTGTTCATTTTATTCTTCATTTTGTTTATTTTCTACATTTTGTTGCATACTAGGTTTTTCCTTCAGTTTGTGGCTTATTTTGCTTTTGTCACTTATTTACGGCTCATTTTAAGGATGACTTTGGCTGTTTTAGTTCATTTTGTTGCTTATTTCAGTGCCATTAACCACAGTCATGTCATAATAAAGTGAAAGTGACTGAGTAAAGTTTTCCACTTTGCTTCATTTCATTTCCTCTGTGTTTTAATGCAGCCTGTCATGTCTCACCAACTGTCAAGAAACATTTTAATTGGAAAAAACCAGACTTTCCTTCGATATGGCCTCAAAAAAACTCTACATTTATCATCTGCTGAACTTTATTTTAGAAATGTAAAGTGTTTTATCCAGAAATAACATTTAATCAATCTGTATTTAATGTAATGCAAAAATATTCAGTTTTGATAGTTGCAGCAAATTTGTGCAAACTGAAAATGATTTTTATGTGCAATAAGTTCATGCAATAATCCCCTGTTCTAGTAATAATGCAATACATATTCAGTATTTATTCAAACATAAATACACTATTTTTTATCAGAATCTGAATACTTTATTAATTCAAGGGGGAAATTATTGGGTGTTACTTGACAATATATTATCAATATATAGTTAAAGAAATATATAAATAATAAGTGTACAAACATATATTTGTGTGTAATTATAATTGAGGTTATATAGTAATATTGTGTCTATTCATATTTTATGTGTATATTTATTCTACGTTGGTTCTATTTCTTATTTTACTTTGTTTTGGTAATTCTTATTTTCGTATGTATTGGGAGTTTTATTAACAAGAGTCTCTTTTCCATTGACCCTCAAATTGCACAAATATAACCTGCACATAAAAACGTACCTAATGGAAAAACAACAATTTTGCCAAAACTCATGATTTAAAGTTTTTGCATTGGCAAGAGGTGGTTTTTCAGGTGTAGAGCAGGTGGTATATTCCGCAAAACTGCAATAGAAAGACCTTTTTCCACAACTAGAGTCATGTGAATAAAAAAAAAAACAAAAACAAAAAACGGATGTTGACAGACATTACAACAAGTGAAGAAGAGTATTAAAAGAAACATGATGCGGTATGTGTGGACACACCAGGAAACCACATCATGTTTTAGTTTAGTACGGGATAGAGGGGTAATATATAATAATAATGACTATATCTGTAAATCAACACCATATTTACGTTCGTTGCCATGTTTATGGAATGACTTCTGTCATCTTGTGATAATAAACATCACATGTGTGATTTAATGGAAAAACCCAAATTATGCACTTCTGTTTTTTCAACATTTAGTAAATATCGGTAAAGTTTTGCGCAGATGTCCAATGGAAAAGCGACTACTGTTGCACTGACTGGAGTCGCACTGGACACACAGTGACAATAAAGTCTGTTCTGTCTTTTGGACATTCTCTTTTATATGCAATTAATAAAAAACAGACGTATAGATAAAAGTAGAAGTCAGTGACAGTTACATAAACTAATAAACAGCAGGAAACCTCATCTTCTGCATAAAAGACAGTGTATGTAGTGTGTTTTTTGTGCGATTGTGTATATTTGTGGCCCGTTGAGGGCGAGCGTAAAGAAAAGCGCCAGACGTCGTTGTCGTTCAGCTGTCTCTGGCAAAGCCGTGTGGTACAAGTGTTCGCAAATGGCCAAATAAATAAAGATTAATGCCACTGTGTACTTGAGTACTGTGTAAAAACATGTGTGCGTGTGTGTGTGCGTGTGTGCGTGCGCGTGTGTGTCACGGTCGGTCTTACTGGTCTGGCTCGTCGCTGAAGTAGTAACGAACGACTCCAAATGTGCCCGCGTCGCCGTCTGTGGCCTGGACAAAGAAAGGACACAGTTAAGGCATGAAATCATGGCGATGTCGTCATAAATGTTTATTTGGCGTCTGTTGGAGGGTTTGAAAGCCGGATCCATCAGGTACAAAAGGCTGAGGAGGGAAAAGGACAGTCCACAAAGTCTATTAATTCAAAACATTTATTGAACAGATATGTTCATCAGATTAGTTCCATGAGCTCAGAGGGTTTAATCACATCGTGAGATTCAATATTGTGATGTCATTTTGTTCAGGGCGGGACTATCATAAACTTTATTTGTTTTAGAATATAAGGTACAAAACGAACAAATGGTGCCAGGCACAACAAGCCCCGCCCCTCGCACGTATTGTAGCTTATTTTGTCATGGATCAAGCTGATGTCATCACGTCTATGCATGTGCTGATGTCAGCATAACTGCCTCTGTATATGTGCCAAGTTTGAAGCAAATTGAAACAAAATGGATGTTTTTATAGACATTTGAAATTTTGCCCATTGTAAGTAAACAGGAGAAAAAAAGGATTTAAAAAATTAATTAAAAAGTTGAGCTTTGACCTACTCTTACCAAAATGTAATCAGATCTATTCTGTGTCACTAGCAATCTACAAACCCAATTTGGTCTGAATTAAACCAATAGTTTTGCTGCTAGAGTGTTAAACAAACAAACAAACAAACAAATCAAACCAAAAAACAATAGCCCTTGCCTCCCCTTCTGGGAGGGGGGGTAACAAACATTCAGTCATTTACATATTGTTAACTGTCCACAGATTGAATGAAAAAGTCCCATTTTTCCCAGTATTTGACACTCTTGTATTGCTGTAGGTGGAGACTGAGTCATCATTTCCACTGGACGGCTGTGATTGACAGTTCAGGGCGGGGCTATTATCAAACACGTCAAGTTTAGTGTCAAATGGATGAAAAATGGCTGAGTTATAAGTTTCCTTTTTCATGGCGAGACGTCAACATTTGCCGCCTCGCCCTGAACACATCAACGATCGCCACCGACCAAGTCTGAAGTCAATCGAGTTAAACGCCCAGGAGGAGTTCGATCAAACAGAAGGTCAGCCAATCACCAAAAATGGCAGCAAAATTAAAAATGTCTGACTTCCTGTTGGTCTGATGTCATCGGTGCCACTGAATTTTTGAGATGCATATGTGTACCACGTTTCATTCTGATCGGAGCACGGTTCATTTATGAAACATTTATAATATAAACATTTTTGTCGTCGCTCCAACAAAACTGACTTTTCGCACATGTTCAGGCCTTCAAATGAATTCAACACAGCAGATACAATCAGGGTCCTGATAATAAGAATAAGAATCCTAAACCAACCATGGTAACAGCAACTCGTTACAATTCTGGATTAAATGAGGCAAAAAAAACATGAATCTACTTTTCATTTTTTATAATCATTTCCACAGATGTGTCTGTTTATTTGCTTTTGTAACAAATAGGTTTAATTATGAAGAGACTTTCTGGATGAACTGTATAAAGTTCTGTGAAACTTACACCGATGACACCCCTGAAAAGGAACAGATGTTTTATTCTCGTGTTACTTTTGTCTTTTAATCATCGATGTGAGTCTGTGTGTTTTCGATGCCTTGACGAGCCCCGTCACCTCAGCGTGAAATTATCAATTTTGTCAAACTGTCAGTGAGAAATGTTGGAAACTTTTCTCACTCCAACATCTGTCCACAACTGAGATCATGATAAAACATGCAAACCACGCTCCATCCTCTGGAGGTGTTGATTGCATTAAATCTGGTGGCTGATGCATTTTCTTCACCCACATGACCTGCCGCCACCGCCGCCGCCTTAAAAGCACCAACAACTGCTGTCATATGCTTTGCAGATAAACGGGGTGTCGAAGAAATGCCACATAAAGAGCAAGACTTTTAGGAATGTTGTTCTTTATGAAACACCACATTAACACAATCTGTCTTTGCGCAGCCTCACGTGCATGTGCGCACGTGCACGTACACACAGTGTGATGGCGGCGCTGATGGATGGCGGCGGGAAAGGCTGTTGTAATAGAGTTTCACTTCAGTGGCTCTGCAGTCGGTTGAAGGGCTGAACTCCAACGTGTCTGCAGCCGCTCTGTCAAACACGATGCTGGTCACTGTGATTCACCGATGCCCCGATACCGACCTTATTATGGGGGACTGGGGGTGTGTGTGTGTGTGTGTGTGTGTGTGTGTGTGGGTGAGTGTGTGTGTGTGCGAGTGAGTGCGTGAGTGTGCGTGGCTCAGTCCGAAATATACGTATTTCACATGGAAAAATATTTCAACAAATGGAAATATTTGTTTTAAGGAAATGTTTTAAAAAGGTGCAAATAAGATGCGATAGTGTAAGAGGAGAGGAAAAGAAAGGAAAAGGAGAGGAAAGGAAAAGGAGAGGAGATGAGAGGACCGTTATGTGTTGCTGTAGTGAGATGTTTTGTGCTGTGAGGGGTTGGAATTTTAAAAGCAATGCTTCTTCCATCCCCTTTTCAAACCACGTGTTTATCGGCTGTCCAGTTATCTGTTCAGTGTTAAACTGTGGTAGCAGTTTGAAATAAACCTGTATCTATCTAGAAAAAGAAAGGGAAATGGAGGAGAGGAGAGGAGAGGAGAGGAGGGGAGGGGAGGGGAGATGGAGTGTCTGAGAGGAAGTGTAACCTGCTGTTGCCAGCGCTGCGTCGGTCCGTCCTCATTCACATCAGCCTGTTTTATTCAAATCCTGTCTGAGGTTCCAGGGTCAAACCTTAAACTATGACTGGACTCATGAGAAATATGGTTTCACACATGAAAGATGTTCTCATGTTCTAATCGTATGTTGAAGTTTTTCCAGCCCTTTGGATCCACCATTATTTTAGTCGCTGTGTGGTGGGTTTTTTTGCGTATATTTATGTTATAATTAAAAAAACCTCATTTACTGAACCCATTTCAGCCGCTCTTCTACACGGTGGTACCATCTGTGCAGGTAGCCCATTGACCAATCATTGGCTGTTTCTTTTATGGTTCCCGCCTTATTATCTGCGTTTCTTTTCATTTACTAACGGCTCTGGTGGATCCACTCACACCTGTCCAGCTTGAATACAGCTGCTGCTGCTGCTGCCGGAGGGTTTGACCCAGCTCGAACAAACTGAAACATGTCGGTTTCATATGAGATGAATCCTGACATTTACTGATTCTACGTACGTGTTACGCCGCAAACAGGCCGAATGTGTGTTCATGCTGAGGCCGAACACACATTTTAGCAGCGTGTTGGGAAATATCTGAGCTTTGTAGATAGAATTTGACAAAGAATGCCTTTATGTACATATATGAGCACAGATGGAACAACGGCTGCACCCATCAATGTGGTTCGTTTTTTTTTTTTTTTTTAAATCCGTATTCTAAAAATTACCCCATGCTGTTTAGCTGAAGCTCATAATTTCACAGAGAGCTTCCACCACATCGTCCTGGATGGCAAATCGATGTTTCTTTTTAATGGCTCTTGCTTTGTGTCAAGTGCAGCGAGGCGCATCCTGGCCGAGCGGCGACGCTAAATACACCAGGTGTTTGGGACTCCAGTCAGGTTCTTATATTAACCTTTGAGTTTTCATCTGTCGTGTCTCAATGACCTCATCATTTAATGCCAGTCACCCCCCCCAACCGCACTCCCCTCCCCCTTCTCCTTTATCTTCCCCTCTTTCTTCTGTCTTTACCTCCAGTTACTCCCAAGCTCCGCCTCCTTCTCCCTTCTCCTCCACATATCTCCTTCAGCACACTCTCCCACCACCTCCTCCTCCCCCTCCCCCTCCCCTTCTTCCCAGGTGAGTGACAGGCCCATAAGTGCTCCAATGATAGCGGTGGGGGTGTTAGCGTGACAGCTATCGAGGCGGTGACAGGAGCCGGGCTCAGGGAGCTAATGCTGCCACTGCGGCCCAGTCCCTCCTGCTGTAATGGCAGACGCAAAAAAAAAAAACCACGATAGAGGAAAGTAAAGAGAGGGAGACGATAGCCATCTCCTCCAATCATTCACCAGATAGCTCCCTTTTCTCCCACCAAACAATCACCATGACAGCGTGGCCAAGTCACTTTGCCAACTGCTCGCCAAAGACTTTAACTTTGGCTGCAGCAGACGGACGGTGGACCTGCCCTGGGGTATCGCACACTTCCACCCTTTTTACCAGAAACTTTTTTTTTTTTTTTTTTGCTCGGGGAGTTAGAGGTGGTGGAGCTGATGTGCAAAAGGAAGAGAGCGAATGTGGATTTAATGAGGAATGAAATGACGTGGAAATAAAGCCAATGTGCAAAATAAACTCACTGACGGTTACAACGCACTTCAAGGATGAACAGGATTCAAGTTAAAAACGCTTCGTTAACGGATTCTTAGTATAATTGTTTTAGGTACGGGGTGTCAAACATACAATAATACACAACAATATGACCTCAAATGGGCTGGACACAATAAAATAAAATATAAATAGCCGGTAAATACTGACAATTCTGTATTTTCCCCTTTGTTTTAGAGCAAAAAAAGTCTAATTAAATTATGAAAACGATAAAATGTCTACATTTACAAACATTCCTTGTACAAAAAATAATGAATTACCTGAACAACCTGGAATTTCTTACAAAAAATTTTAAGAATATACCACAATTTATCATTTACATATGGGCATCACAGATGACAGTGAAGGAAAGGTGCAAACATTTACTAACAGGCAGAATATTGTTCAAATTTTGCAGTGTGGAATTTAGAGTTGACACTATTTAGACATACTGTGTTATTCCAGATTTTTGCATAATAAAATCAATTTCGATGCAATTGGCTCAGCAGGCAGCAGCAATATATATAAAACAGACACACATATATTAGAATAAATATGCATATATAAACTATCTATTAAATATAAAAAACTATGGTTGGTTATTATAAGTTAATTCTGTTATTTTACTGGTCTGACCCACTTGAGGTCAAAAAGGGTCACCTGAGCTCACCTGAGATCCCTCACACCCCTGCAGCCCCACCCCTTTTGTCCAAATATGGTCACTTAACATGACGACTTCCAAACCACGAATTACTCATTGACAATTTCAGAAACCAGTGAATGATGTCAGAGTTCCACCGTCCAGTAATTATATACAATCTACGTTCTCTGATGTAGTATAAGTATAAATCTAAGCCTAATAATATGCATTCAGTCCACCTAATGAAGAAGAATCTATTTACTGGCACTGAGCACTGGGATACAGAAATAAATAAAGAATTGTATTTACTTTTAAGGCTTTGTAAATAAAAACTGCACGGGACAGATGTGATATAAATTATTTAAATACATGAAGAAATGACTGATACTGAAAAATGTGTAGAAATAGGGATGAAAATATGACATTTCTGAAGCTGAAGAGTCTTAAAATGACATTTTGAGAGCTACAGCTGACAAACTACTATGATTTTTCCAAATTAAAGTTTTTTTGGGGGGGGAACACTTCAATTTACTTATGACCTATTTCTAAGTAATGACACCAGAAAGGTGGTTTGGAGCGCTGGCCCTTTAAATGCACACGAGCCACTTCAGGCCCCGCCCCCCCCAGGTTGTCGGCTGTGCTGCTGTCATACTGAAGACATGTTGGTCTGAAGTCTGGACCTTATATGTGCAAATGGTGTCATGTAAATAGTTATAAAATGTAACAAAATAAGCAGGAATTAAAGTGAATTGTACAAATCCAGTGAGGCTCTTGGCCAACGCGAAATAAACTGGGCAAAGTGCAATACAATGTATGTGTATATGTACATGTATATGTTCTGACTACTTCCTTGCAATGTATTTATTTCATTTTATTGTCTCTGGGGTCAGTTTTTATGCACTTATATATATATATATATATATATATACACACACAGACTTTTTTTTTGAGAATTATGTTTTTCCTAGAATCTTTTATCTGACTCCCTGAACGACTGCACAAGAGTTCCTGTGTGTCTATGTATGCACACATGATAAATAAAATTTAGAATCTCTTGAATCACTCAATTTTTGCTGGAATGAATCTAAAGATAGCTTTGCAGCACCTGGAGGGTTCAAATTCAACCTGAATGAACGATTAGGGTCCAAATACACAAAGAAATGAACCACAGACTCAGAAAAGTGGGGTTAGAATAAATGTGACCTGTTTAAATAACCACAAATTATAGATTAAAAATCTGTTTTTCAAAAGTCCTGGCCAGGACAGCAGCAAAAGCTACACAAAATAAAATCACAGCCACACATACACACAAAAATATATATAAAACACAATGAAAGTCACTTCTAAAGCCATCTATAAAACACTAAACTAAGAAGATACATATGACACCATCAATACTTTAAAAGGTACTAAAAGTAAAACAGTGCTCCTTAAAAACATCTTAAAGCAGAACCTGGTTTAATCAGTTAGAAACACATCTACATCCGGATTCATCCTTTTCCCAGTGATTTCCAGTGAATAACTGTGACCATCCTAAATGTCCAGGTTCAAACTCCTCAGCGCTAAAGAGCAGAAGTGCCAGAGTCAGCTCTGAGTCCGTTCGGATCTAAATCCAAACTATTTTATTAAGGAGTTTCTCAACAGTCGTCACGTTGCTGATTGCCAATATAAACTCTGCAAACCCTGCGGTCCTCAGGCGGTAACTACAAAAGAGAAATTAGTTCTCAGTCGACCAGTTTGGTTAAATGATGTGTTTCTTGCCATCAGAGGTGAAGCCGGCGGGTAAACCCAGGTGTGTGGGGGTGTGCGCTGGCGTTGTGTGTAGCGGTGCGCTCATTTGTGCGTCTACATACCTGGAAATGCAACTGGGACAGAATATGTGTACAACTAGGACCGATGTGTGTGTTCCACGTGTGTGTGTACATGCAACCTACACCGAGTGTGTGCATGTAAGAGGAAACAGAAACACACAGACAGACGGAGGGGGGGGGGGGGTCCATATTCACCCCAACAATTTACACTATAAACTCCTATTATCACACGCAATTGTGTTTGAAAGAAGGTGGAAATGAGAGCTTCCCCTCATGGGTGACAGAAAGGCAGAGTGTGTGTCTGTGTGTTTATGTGTGTCTGTGTGTGTGTGTGTGTGTGTGAATGCGTGTGTGTGAATGTGTGTGTGTGTCTGTGTGTGACTGTGTGTGTGTGAATGTGTGTGTCTGTGTGTGTCTGCGTGTGTGTGTGTCTGTGTGTGTGTGTGTGTGTCTGTGTGTGTGTGTCTGTGTGTGTCTGTGTGTGTGTGTGAATGTGTGT
>JAPQRP010000009.1:4215437-4235268 GCA_037367295.1 Apogon hyalosoma | reverse complement strand
AAGACACTTCAGGAACACACCAACAAGTCAGGAACTGCAGGGTCAGAGCAGATCAGATCAGAAATGTCAACATGGAATCACACATTTGGAACATTGGATTAGTTCACATTTTGAATTTGTGCGAACAATTGAAAGAATGAAAAACTGTTTTTTTTTATTTGTACATGAATAATGAAATAACCAGTCATGTTTTAATTTTCTGATTGTGGATTCACAATTGAATATGAACAGAACCAATGATACACAGATTATACAGAGCTGGAACTATTAAAACTATGAGGGTTTATGATGTTGTTTGTCAGGTTTTAAATGGGCTTCAGTCCTTGGTTTAGACCAGGGGTGTCAAACATGTGGCCCGTGGACCAAAACCAGCCCGCTAAAGGGTCCAATCCAGGCCATGGGATGAATGTGCGAAGTACAAGAATTACACTGAAGATGTTCACAATCAAAGGTGGTTTGAGTTGAGGTTCCACATACAGACCGATATGATCTCAAGTAAAATAATAACATAACTTATAAATAATGACTGAAAAAAACATATTATACCTATAAATAATGACTACTCCAAGTTTTTCTCTTTATTTTAGTGCAAAAAATAATAAATATTAAAAATATTGACATTAAACAATATTTTAATGATGAAATGTGAATAACTTGAACAAATACGAACCTGAAATGTTTAAAGAAAAAGTGCAATTTTACCAATATTCTGCCTCAGTTTATCATTTACTCATGTGTATTATAACTCAGAGATCACAGTGGATCTACAAATACACTAAAAACATTACATAACAGGCAGAATATTGGTACAATTACACTTAATTGTCTTAGGATGTTTCTATTTGTTCAGATTCACATTTTTTCTAAAGATAATTTGGAAATGTAAATATTTTCATGGAGTTTTCTGTTTTTACACTAAAAAAGGAAAAATGTGAAGTTCTCATTATTTGTAGGTTATTATGATTAAAATGACTAAAAATGAAAACAACATGATAACTTCTAAATAATGACAGCTGAAATGTTTCCTCTTTGTTTTAGTGCAAAAAAGTTCCTTTTTTTCTTTAGACATTTCAGGTTGTTCACGTTATTCCCTTTTCTGTGAAAGGATAGTTTGTACATGTGAACATTTTCGTGTATTTTTTAACACTACAACAAAGAGGAAAATGTCATCATTTCTAGGTTATATTCTTATTTTACTGGTCTGACCCACTGGAGATCCTACTGGGCTGAATGTGGAACCTGAATTAAATTGAGTTTGACATCCCTGACGTAGATTCATGCAAATCTTGTCAAATCACTTAAAAACGTCTGCGAATCATCTTTATTCTGAAGCAGTTCTCTTTTGCCGTTTGCACACTGTGGATTTCTTCTGAACGCCACCACTTTGCATGCGCTGATGAATTCCATTAAGTTAGTTATAGTCCATGAAGTCCTTCAAAGAGGAGCGTCTCAGATTAGAGCGTTCACTCACTGTTCTCATTAACAGGTTCAGAGTGTCTGGTGTTCTCTGTTCGCTTCAATTACACAGGTTCAAATATTAGACTGAGACCCACTCCAGTCCCCTCCTCATATTTCTTTATTCCCCCTCTTCCTTATCATATTATCCTCCCTCTGCTCACTTTCTCGCCTGTTTCGTCTCATCTCATCACCTGTGGTTGTCCTCGGCTAATTACACCGAGCAGATGGAGATAAACAAAAACAAAGCCCCGCCTCCACTGTCATCTACTGCCCCGCCCCCTGATCCACCTACTGCCTCGCCCCTGATTCTTCTACTGCCCCGCCCATTTATCTAGAGCCCTGCCCCTTGATCAATCTACTGCCCCACTCGCTCATTCATCTACTGCCCCGCCCCCTGATCCCCCTACTGCAGCGAGGCCATCTGTAAACAGTGACAGTTCATACATGACAATGAATGACTATCAGACGTGTTCACTCAGAAGTGGGCGGGGCTAAGTCACACTTTTATGTACTACATACTCTATACACAGGCTGTAATAGTACCGTGTGGACCAGGGGTGTCAAATATATGGCCCGTGGACCAAACTCAGTCTGTCAAAGGGTCGAATTTGTAAAATGCAAACATTACACTGAAGATATTCACAGTTATTTTAGTTCAGGTTCCACATTCAGTGGAATTTGATTAACAGTCAAACATCATATGTGGAAATGAAGTAATACAAGTGGAATCTAAAATTCAACATTTTTCTCTAATGTAGTCCTATGAAGTAAAAATGGAGGGGCGGGACTTTGTCTCCCTATTTATTATTTGGCACCAGTTGGGTTTTTAGCTCAAAGAGATTCCAACTAAAGTCTCCAATTTTGTTGGTTTCACCACAGATGAAAACGTAATGGTTTAAATTTTGATTGTACACTATATGGACAAAAGTCTGTGGACACGATGAATTCAGCTGTTTCTTTTCTAACAGGGGTCTGGGATAAAAACAATAATGACTAACGTCAGAATATAGGTTTATGTTGGGATAAATATCATTGCATTGGTTACATAATTTCTCTCAACACTGACTTTTTTTTTAATGAGTGACAATGATTTTAACTGTTCTACCTCTACATTTCTGAAATAGTTTTTCATGCATGTTGTGTGTTATATATGTATATTCTTTTTTCAAAATGTGAAAAGCAAAGTATATATAGTAATATATAGTATATAACAGTGATAGCACAATGTCAACATCCATTAATGAGTGAGTTTTTTATCCATGACTATGATTTAAAATATTTTTCCTGCTCTGACCATAAATAACATCTAACCATCTACTGTCTTCACATCTCACCAAGGAAGAAAAAAATCTACCATTAAACTTGAAGGAAATATTGATGTTTTTGTGTCAGACGGTCATGAACAGGACATTTTACAGCTGTAGACATGACGTGTCCCAATATTTATGTCCGTATACTTTATGTAGTGTGGTTCCCTGTGAATCATATTAAAGTTCTTTTGTTTATACAGTCTTGTGGTTCAGTACAGATATGAAGTATTGATATTTTTAAGGAGCTTGGTTACTTTTATTTCCAGGATATAAATAAGGTGATGTGTTTGGGTACATGACATCCCTTCACATCATCTCACAGGTCGTCTGATTGTTATAAAACCAACTATTTCCGCAGAATAGAAGTTCAGAATAATGAGCTGCAGCCTCTGGTCTCCCTTAAACACCCAAAGGCTACGATGCGTTTACACTCAGACTTGGCTCATCTTCGGTTTCATTTTGGAAAATTAAATTCAACTATTACTATTCTAAGTTTTCAGTGAGCCTGGGGTTTTTCAGGGAGAAAAAAAAAAGCCCTCCAGGCTGCAGCGCTTTTCATGGATTTACTGCAGAATTGAAGGCATTTGTCCTCTGAGTTTGTCTTTGTTTCATGAAAATCAGTGCAGTAGTTTTTGTGGCGCAAATACAGAAAAAACTAAACTGATTCTTGGAGGGAGGAGGCAGAAGATGGAACCTGTTGGGATGTACCTTTTTTTCTCATGTAATATGATGTGAGGGTATTTTTAAGACTCCAAGGTACTTTTGTTTGGTTTTGTCCTTTTTAATTGGTTTTTTGTCTACAGTATGTTTGTGTATGAGTGTGTATAAACACGTATATGTATATTTTGTCTATTGTCAGATTAGTTTTTTTTCCCCCTCATGGTTATTGTCTTTATTTTTGTTTGTTTTGGTTTTTGCTTATTGGGCTTTTTTATTATTATAATTTCTGGTGACTTGTTTCTTGTTGTGATTTTGTAAGTAAAAATAAAAATGATTTTAAAAAAAATACAGTAAACTCAAACCATCATAAAACCTTTTTTTTTTTTTCTTTTTAGCAGAGATCATTCAAAATATTTCCCATCTCAGAAACAGTCGCCTAGAACACCGTCATATACTGGTACAGACAAAAAAACGTCATGAAATGTCGAAGGAAACGGTACAATCAGACGCCGCCTCCATCACTTCAAGTCAAAGATGATGATCAACCCTTTAAGCACCAAACTGTCAATATTAGGACGAGCAACGTGAAGGAAACCGACCGGAGCTACAGATAGTCATCAAATCAATGTTGTAGAAGATTTTATTGACTATATTGCATGTTCTGGTTCATTTTGTTGACTATTTAATTAATTTTTCCTTCATTTTTGTTCAATTTGTTGCTTATTTTTCTACATTTTCTTGCCTTTTTCATTATTTCTTGCAGTTTTATTATTTCTCTAATTTGTTTCAGTTTGTGACTTATTTTGTTCATAGTACATATTTTTTGATGTACTGGTAATTTTTGTTAATTTAATTTCCTTCTTTAGCTGTTCGGGTTCATTTTGCGGCTTGTTTTTTTGTTCTTTAAAATTCCATTTTAATTATTCGTATTATTTTTTTTAATTTAAAGTAAAACCCAGTGTGTCTGTCCACTGTCATTGATCCAACTCCATGGGTTTTACTGGTGAATCAATGTTGTAGAAGATGACAGTGTTTCCACGGTAACTACAGAACCTCTGAACGTCCACATGGGTCATATCTGATGACCATGAAAAGATGAAGAACTGCATTTTACACCAATTATTGACATGCATTAATCAGATTAGTGGATCCAACAGTTATGAAACGGTTTAGATCAGTAGATACTTTTGGTTTCTAGTGGATGTTTGGGTTTTTAAAGGTTAAACTGCGCTCTACGTACCAGTGGCGTCTCAAACTTTCTCCATAAACTTCTCAGACACTGCTCAGGGAACAGACAGCTGCGATCTGCTAACACAGACTCAACTAACTTCCATCTAATTAAACTAATCTGCACCAGCTGGATCCAACTGAAGACCAACTGAAACTCTGCTTCGAGCTCAGCGCTGCCCCCTGGTGTTCAAAACCAAAACGTGCTCCAGTCTGAGTCGAGCCAAAGCAGAATGATCAGACTGAAAACATAAATAAATCAACTGTCCATGCTTATGTTTGGGCAGAAAAAGTATCTGGAAATAAAACACAGGAGGCTGCATTTACAGGTGAGAACCCTGCTTTTCTAAGTTGAAATTTTAGGAAAAAAAAAAAAAAAAAAAATCCAAAAGCCATCAGATGATTGTAATCTAAATGAGTTCAAATGACCACTGCTGAACCAGACTGACACACCTTTATAAAAAGGCATGAAATATTGGTTTAAAATGACGTCCACAAAAACAACAAGACTGAGTGTGACCTGATGGTCTTCTGGAAGCAGGACAGACCACCAGGCAGGTCACCAGGACTCTGAAGCTTCATCCTAACAGTGGTCTGACTTCAGCAGCAGCAACATGGAGCCAGTGGAACCACATCAGACCGGCCTCGCCCTGGTCCACCACAGGCCACCGCCAAGACCACTATCACAGTCTGTAGAGTTTTGACTATTAATATGTTACTATTATTAGTTTATATCATTTGTTTCTTGCACTATCTTTCTGCATGTACACTAAACTCCAATTATTTTAACATCCTTTATTATTAATATCTCAGTGTAATTTTTGTATTTCACAAATTCATCCCACAGGCCAGGCTGGACCCTTTTGGGGGGCGGTTTTGGCCCACATGTTTGCCACTCCTGATCTAGTTCAGAATAAATGTACTTTGTGTGAAACTCTTACTTTCCCAGACTTCCTTTTTGGATGTCATCAGCGCTCGCTCCACTCCTCCCTCCTCCGTCCACCTTTTGGCCTCAATCCGGGATAATTACCCAAAGGCGGTCCTGCGGCCCCCCCCTCCCCTCGGTGGTCTATGGGCCCCCCGCCCCTCCATCCCAGACCAGGTACAGGCGGAGCGCGGAACACAGGCTCCGGGTTAATCTGTTGACCCCAGCAGTTGTTCAGCGTAGACTTCCCATCTGAACGCCGTCCCCCAGAGTCTGGACTGAGCCATTACTGGAAACTATCTGAGGCACAGTGATTCTTAATCCCTCAAAGAGCAGCGCAAAGGTCACAGCGTGACCTCCGAACAAAAGAAAATGTACAAACACAGGTGAATGTGGAGGGACGTGGAGGTCTGCAGGTTTGGGCTTTATCCACTGAACATTTGTCCACCTCCAGGACCCGGGTCCAGGTCCTGCTGACCATCTACGGTCCAGTCCAACATGAGCAGAACGTCTCTGAGGTGGACACGGTTCAGATCACAGCTTTACGGTTTACATCAGGGGTGCAAAACATGCGGCCCGTGGGCCAAAACCGGCCCGCCAAAGGGTCCAATCCAGCCCATGGGATGAATTAGTGAAATGCAAAAATGACACTGAAAATATGAAAAATCAATGGTGTCAAAATCTGTTTAGTTCAGGTTCCACATACAGACCAACATGATTGAGTTTGTCTGTTTTAGAGAAAAAAAAAAAAGTCAAATTACATTAAAAAGTTGACATTTCCAAACTATCACTCACAAAAATGTGAATAACCTGAAATGTAAATGTCACTTTAATAATATTCTGCCTGTTATTAAATGCTTGGTGTGTTCGTAGATCCACTGTATCTGTACGTTTAATGCACATGTGCAAATGATAAACTGAGGCAGAATACTGTTAAAGTTGCACTTATTTTTCTTAAGAGATTTTAGTTTGTTCATGTTGTTTACATTTTTTAAAGGATACTTTCTAGATGTAATCATTTTGATCATGTAATTTGACTTTTTTTCAGAATCAGCTTTATTGGCCAAGTATGTGAACACACAAGGAATTTGGCTTCGGTTTTTCTTTGCTCACAACATACAATTTCAACATGAACCCAGTCACACTTGAACACAGAGCAAATATAAACAAACATTCGACTAGAGACAAGCACAGCGACGGGTTGAGATTTGCAGTGGGTTTATATTGTAGTATGTACAGAGTGCAAATTGGAGTTTTATACAGTGAGTGGATGTGTACAGGGATCCGCTCTGTTAAAAATATATGTTTATGTATGTATTTACAGTGGGTTTTATATTTTTCACTCTAAAAATAAGAGAAAAATTTGTAGTTATTATTTATAGGTTATTATGATAGTAGTTTGCTGGTCTGAAATACTTGACATCATATTGGTCTGAATGTGGAACCTGAACTAAAATTATTCGAACATCACTGGTCGTTAATATCTTCAGTGTAATTTTTGCATTTCACAAATACACCCCACAGGCCCGATTGGACCCTTTTGATGGGCCGGTTTTGGCCCACGGGCCTTATGTTTGACACCTGTAAGATAAGATAAGTCAATTTGTCCCACAAGGGAAATTCCAGATTAAATTACTGATCATGTAGATTAAATATAGGAAAATACCAGATTTTTACTAAAAAAAACATAAAATCCAGAGCCTAATATTATAATAAATGGTAGTAAATCAGTTAGAAAAGGTTAAATATAGAGAAAAACTCATTCAGGCAGTGGGTGTTTATGGGTTAAAAACAATATGAACACACCGACAGAACACTGACCAACATTTCCGAGGTCGACTGATACCGATCAGCGGCGGTTTCGGTTAAAACGCCATCAGGGACTGGCCACCCCTCGCTGTGGGCACCTCGCCTCATAATTGGTTTATGGGCTCCAGTGGCCCCGCCGGAGCGCCAGGCTCCTACGACAGCCGCTCGTTACCCGGACGACCGACCGAGCAGCGAGTGGCGGGAACGAAGGAGCGCGATCCGAAGAGGCCTGGACTCACCGCCGCCATGGAAACTACAGAGTGAGTCCCAGGTCGCACTGAGGAGGAGAACAGAGTCGTAGTCTAACGGCTGATAGAAGCTGTTCCACTGATGGAATGACGCCGCCATTAGATCCACAGAGTGAAAACGCCGCCTCGTGCACATGCACACACACTGGAAATGTAACAGAAATAACCACAAGTCTAACTGAACTGTATTTTAACCCTTAAAGACCCAAACACTGACTGTCAATCAAAAGCATCTGCTGATCTAAACTGTTTAACACCTGCTGATCCACTAATCCTATCAATCCATGGAAATAACTGGTGTAAATACAGTTCTTCATCTTTTCATGGTCATCAGATATGACCATATTTGGACGTTCAGAGGCTCCGTAGTTACCGTGGAAACACCGTCATCTTCTACAACATTGATTCAACAGAAAAACCATGGAGTTGGATCAGTGACAGTGGATGGACACACTGGGTTTCACTCTAAATAATAAAGTGAATAAAAACTGAACAAAAGAATAAATGAGCAAAAAAAACCCAACCAAATGGAATTTAAAAAACAAAAAAATATAAGCAGCATAATGAACCCAAACAGCTAAAGTATGTCATAAAATGAGCAATAAATTTAAATAAGTAATATGAACAAAATAAGTCACAAACTGAACCAAACTGAAGACAGAAATAATGAAAAAGGCAAGAAAATGAAGAAAAATACACAAAATAAGCAACAAATGGAACAAAAATGAAGGAAAATTAATGAAATAGTTGATAAAAATAACCAGAACAGGCAATATAGTCAATAAAATGAAGAAAATTGAAAAAAAAAAAAAAATAACAAGCAACAATTACAAAATAGACCACAAACTGAACAAAACTGAAGAAAAAAATTCATTCATTCTGGAGTGTGGATAAAATGAACAAAAATGAATTTAAAAAAAAACTAGAGAACAACAAATAATTTGGAAAAAAAGCAAAAAATGTACTAAAATAAAGTTTTTAAAAAAAATAAATAAAGGCTCTCTAGTTACCGTGGAAACACCGTCATCTTCTACAACATTGATTCCCCAGTAAAACCCATGGAGTTGAATCAGTGACAGTGGACGGAAACACTGGGTTTATGTTCAGGTAATGACAGGTTTTGCTGAAAAAGACCCTTTTTCTCCAGTTTTCTCTGTTTTTATATAATAACCCTCAACTTTACTCTGAGCTTTTATGAACATCCACATGATCAGTGAATTAAATATGAAAAATTACATGATTTACACTGAAAAATGCAAAATACAGAAGATAATATTAGAATAAATGGTCATAAATCACTCGACATTTGTGAACTGCATGCCTGGGTCTTCACGGGTTAATTGCGGTGTTTGTGTGTCGGGTTGTGAATCCATAATTTGGACGTAGATGGAGGGTGAACGTGTTCCTAAACTGGCAGAGTTTGATTCTGTGATGTGAGACTCCGGGGGATTATCCATGTTCTCACATTACCAACAGTACTGGACTGGAAAATGAGAAACCATGCCATGTGTTTTTTATAGTGAGGTTGACACACTCCGATTCATACACACACACACACACACACAATTATGCACATACGCATAAACAGCCAGTACTTCCTTATAGAGCTTATAGTGTTAAAGTCATTTGAGATCAGGGTCCACATTCAACCCAATAAGATCTGAAGTAAAAGAACAGAATAATAACCTACAAAAAATAATGACAAATACAAAGTTTTGTCTTTTAGTGCAACAAAAACAGTAAATTATCAAAAGATTACATTAAAACTTATTTATTCACACTGGTCTACTCTACTCCATCATTTCACTATTATCTGCTGCCATTTGTACCTGTGTTTTATATATGTATGTGCGCAATTTGAATTCTGTTTTATTTATTTTAACAACTTAGTACAGTGACCTCTTATTATTATTATTATTATTATTATTATTATTTTTGCAAACTATCCTTTTACAAAAACAGATGCAAAATAACCTGAAAAACAGAAAATTTTCTAAGAAAAATAAGTGTCATTTTAAATATTATGCCTCAACTTATTTATACAGGCAGAATATTGTTAAAATTATGGAGTTTGTAACTAAGAACAATTTCTCTGTTATTAAATATCAGCTTATTGTTAACACAACTCACAGATCATAGAGGATCTAAAAATGCACAAAACATTTAGTAACAGGATGAATATTGGCAGAATTGTGCTTAATTTTCTTTTAGACATTTCATGTTGTTGATATTTGTTCAGGTTATTCACATTTTAATGTTAAGGGATAGTTTGTAAATGTTGGTATTTTCACATTAAATCTACAGGATAATTTGGAGTCATGACTTATATGTTATTAAGCTGTTATTCACACTGGTGTGAATGTGGAACCTGAACTAAAACCAGCTCAACACCCCTGGTTGTTCAAATCTTCACCGTCATTTCTACACATCCCACGGGCCGGACTGGACCCTTTGGCGGGCCGGTTCTGGTCCACGGACCGCGTGTTTGACATCTCTGTTTTCAGAAAAATTTAAATGACATAAAAATGTTTAGATTTACAAACTATCCTTTCACAAAAAAGTGAAAAACCTGAACAAATACGAACGTGAATCGTCTTAATAGAAACGAGTGCGATTTTACTAACAGTCTTCTGCCTGTTATTAAATGTTTTGTGTATTTGTTGATCCACTGTGATCTGCACGTGATGATGTACTTCGAAATGATAAACTGAGCCTGAATGTTGGTAAAACTGCACTTATTTTTATTATGAAATTTAAATCACATTTTTGAAGGACAGTTAAACATTGTAAACATTTTTTTCATGTAATTTTAATTTTTAATTTTAAAACATCATTTGTTTAGTTCATAGTTTATTATGTCGGTGTTTTACTGGTCTGATCCACTTTAGATCATACTGGTCTGTATGTGGAACCTGAATAAACTGAGTTGAACCCCCCCTCGTCCGGTTGTTAATACCTTCAGTGTAACGTTTGCTCTTTGGGGCTGGACTGGACCCTTTGGTGGACCAGTTTTGACCCGCGGACCACATGTTTGACACCCCTGTTAAAGCGAGTACTACAAATACCAGATAAAAGTAATCCCAGTAATAATTAGAGGCTGTAAATAATCCAAGTGCTACTAAAGTATGAAGGAAAAAAAAAACACAGATTTCATATTATCTAATGACAAAGGCATTTAATTTCTCATGTCATGAAAAACGAAGGAAAGGCTCATTTACCGACGGCGTTTTTTTTCCTCATTGAAATTCTCCACAAAGACGAGAAAAATAAAGAGGCTAGAAAAGAGAGAGACCGAGCGTATTGAGTGGAAAACATAAATGTGAAGTTATTATGTGAGGATTGCCCAAGAGAACGGAGGAAATAAGGCGTTTTATCTGATGAGTTCAATCGGGTGTGCGACAAGTGGATGACAATGACTTTCTCCGAGCGATGAGCTTTTGAGGACAGCGAAACAGGAGTTCTCCAAGTGTAATCACCATGACTAAGCCAGTGACAACTGTTTTCTCTAGTTTGTGACAACACCATGGGGGCGCTGGAACATTCTAGTAATGTGATCTGGCACGCAGCCAGCGTTCCGAGTCTTGGGGCGAAGATTTTGTGTACTTTACTAAATGTACACAAATTAGTGTCACTTTTAAGGCTTACGCCCACGGGCCAATGGTGTTAATGATGAGCTTTTAGTTATTGTCTTCCACTACCTCCCATCTCCTGTTCAATGAGCGCCGTCTCACATGCACTCCGACTCTCCTGCACATGCTCATCTGTGCATTAACACACAGCTCTTAGTGCATGACAGCTACCAGTGCATCTGTATGTACTCCAGTGTTTGTGTGTGATTCGCAGTGATAATGGCCCTGTGGGTGTCTCGCCATTGGCAGACGAGCTGCATTTCATGAATACTCAATGAATGAACTAGTTTCATCAAAAGTTTTCTTTGAAAAAGCTTCAAGGACAAATATTGTAAGACAATTCAGCGGAGATGAAAGCACCTTCCTTTTGCCGGGTTATTAGTGTTTTTGACCCACACACACGCCATTTTCTTACATTATTATTTGGATCAGAGTCGCTGTCTTTTCTATTTTTAGATCTATCTTTAGGAGCGGCTTCGATAACTACAACGAGGCGTGTCACGGGGAGGGGGTAACCCTGTTTTAACCCTTTAACCCCTGACGTGTCTCTGGAGAGCGCTCTGAAGGTAGGATTGATTTTACATATTCATAAAAATTCAACCGTTGGCTCAATAGGAAAAAATTCTAAATGTGCTGATAGAATAAACCTTGTTCTGTCCATAGACATCTGAGCATGCTCAGTGCACCCCCCCCCACACCACCTGTGGAATGGGGGGGGTGAGCAGTACACAGAGCAGTGAAAAAACTCATAAAAATAGACAGCTCTGGCTTTTTTTTGGTTTGTTTTTTACACTGTGTTTGGTTTTTTTTGGTTTTTTTTACTGTTGTTGACAATGTTGTGGTGATTTTCCTTTATTTTTCTTTTGCTGTGTTTCTACTGAGTTTTCACCGTGGAACTGCTTTTTGGAGTTAGCTGGACTGATTTAGAAAAAAAGAGCCCAAAACCAAAACTACTGGACCCAAATTCAAACACTTGTTCCTTATTTTACCCCCCACCCCGCTTCATTTTAGTCAGTGTTTTTGCATATTTTTTCATGTTATTTATTATTTTATAAATATGTGTTTTTTTTTCATTTAGTTGCTTATTTTTATTATTCTACATTTCGGTTTTTATTACTATTATTATTATTTTTTACAATTTTGTTAAGTTTGTGGCTTATTTTGTTCATGTTACTTATTTTGATCAGAGTCGCTGTATTTTCTATTTTTAGAAGTGGCTTTGATAACTACAACGAGGTGTGTGACGGGGAAGAGGTAACCCTGTTTTAATATGTGAACCTGTACCTGGATCCAGGGCTTAGGGGTTAAAGGGTTAAATACAAACGATGCTGTGCAGATGCTGGACATTAATTCTAACTGTAAATTGTGATGTTACAGTAAGTTGAATCTAGTGTCTCAAACATCCAGATCTGTGTTCCAGACCTTTACCTCATGTATTTATTCAGTTTTTCTATCATTTTCTTATTTTCTTATTAGTTTTCTTGGATTTCGATGACCCTGGTTCTTTTAAAATGTGGATTTTACATTTTCTTTGTTTAAGAAATCATTTTACTGAAATTAAAACAATAAATGTGACTGTTTCTTGGCTTCCTTTTTCTTATTTTATGTTCAGAGTGAGGAAAATGGCAGATTATTTTAATATTTTGGCTTTTGTTCAGATTACATAATCATAAAGAAAAGGGGTAAGTTGTTTTTCAGATGCTCTTTGGGTTCTTTTCTCCAAGTTCTCTAAGAGTCCTGAGGTCCTTCCACAAGGAATGCTACTGTTTCCAACAAAAACATTTCATTTAGCGTCATTCTGAACCATTTTTACTATTACACATGTATGCAAAAATGAACTGAAGTGTCCAAAACATTAAAAAAAAAAAAAAAAATCAATCTCCCAATAGAAGTGGGTGGTAATTTCACTGGAGGAGAACTCAGCTAATTCAATCCAAGTCCATATATGACTTCTATCAGTGATCAATAGGAACTACATTCATATCTGTTACTATTTACATGTAATAAACCGTCAAAATCAAAATATGGACCATTAAGAGGAAAGACACATTCTTAATAACTGAAAAATTCATGAAAAATTCTACAACAGACAACGACAGCACCTTCACAACAGCTCATAGCCTGTCAGCTGATGAGGTAACAAATAGAGCCTGACCGATATGGGATTTTTGAGGCCGATACCAATACCAATACCAATACTGGGAGTTAATAAAAAGCCGATAACCGATATATTGGCTGATAACTGATATATCAGCTGATATATGTAATAAGAACACTGATCTACACATGATATAATAGTCTTATATTAGATAATGGTGGACGTGAATTAACAGCTGCATCTTTGTTTATCTCACAAAGATAATTGACACAACTTCAAAACGCTGTATATTAGTCTTCTATTAGACTAGTATGTGAGCCGTTGTAGATGTGGTAGTTTTTATGCTGGGGGAGAGCAGACTTTTGGGAAAAGATAATAAGTCTATATTTTATAAGTAGTGACAAAAATCTTGGTAAATCATTCTTTAAAATGTAAGCGACAATTAATGTACAGTATTAATTTCCAGGCGCACCTGCAGGAGGAAACTGCGATGTACACAGGAAGTGCACAGACCGGGCGGGGGCTGAATAGTTTGTAAGATGGGGGGGGTCCGTGATTGTTAAAGTGAAAGTGAAACTGAACATGCTTTACTATTCCTCTAACCCTCCGGGCAGCACAGACGCACAAGAGCAGAGCGACAGAATCTCTGCACAGCAACAAAAAGTTAATGCATCGGTTACATTTTGATCGATGTTTAATTGGTGATACGTTATAATCGGCCCAGTAAATCGGACTCTAGTAACAAAGCCTGCTAAAGCGTAGTGGTGAAGAACGCCAATCATCCAATCATTTTCGTGGATTCAAACGAGCACTGAATCCACGCCAGAAAAACTCCACTCATGGGTCACGGTCGTCATTTCTCTTCCCGGACAGACCGTCTGTTACCATAAACACCTCGGTCACCGCTGTAAAAACAGACTGATTGTCAACCCGGTCACAAATAGCAGCAGGACCCACAATCCTCTGGGCTCATGGAGAATAATCAAAGCCCCGTATTGATCACGGCTCTGATCTGTTCACTCGTTTCATCTGTTCCATCGAGCGCTGAAGCTGCAGCTCAGTCTTTGTGCTGCTTTGGGGCAGTTTCTCTCTTAAGCCTTTTCCAACAAATTAGTTCTGGTCCATGATCCGGTTCTGTTCTGCGTTCATGGAAGCTTGGTGTCATTTAGGGAACGAGCCCAGGTTTTTTTTTTTTTTTTTTGGAGAACATATTAAATCAGGTAATGTGTGGTAACAGAGGAATAGGAACCCTTTCATACACTGTGGTGCCATTTAAAGCTGTTCTCTTCTATATTCATGGCTTTTGTTGTTTTAGTTCCATATCAGCCAACGCTGGTGCACCATCCCATACACTGACACCTACTGGTCAGTCAGGGGGAGTGCGTTATTTATTTATTTAAAACTTATAACCACAATGGCCGACAGGAAGTCAGAAATGCTGAACATCCCAGGAATATCTTGTGAATCCTTCTCTATCAGAAAACACCCCTGAAGGTAGAAAACACGCAGCATTAATTAACATCTAAGGATTAACATCAATGGTAAAAATTCTAGATATTTATTTTATATTGGAAGAAATTTACAATTAATCCCATGTCGACTAAACTGGACACCATGCATCACTAGTCTCTTTTCCATTGAGCCTCAAATTGCACAAATAAAACTTGCTCATAAAATTTGCCTAATGGGAAAACAACAGTTTCGCCAAAACTCTTGTTTTTTGATTAAAAGTTTTTGCGCTGGCAAGAGGTGGTTTTTCGGGCGTAGCTCAAAAGGTAAATCACACAAAATTACAACGGAAAGACCTTTTTCCACACCTAGAGTTGCATGAATTAAAAAAAACTGATGTTGACGTACGTTACAACAAGAGAAGACGAAGAGTTTAAAAGAAACGTGTCGTATGTGTGAACACACCAGGAAACCACATCATTTTTTAATTTAGTAGGAGACAGAGCGGTAATATATAATAGTGAATATACCTGTAAATCAATATCATATTTATGTTCGTTACCATGTTTATGGAATGACTTCTTGTGTCATCTCAATAATAAATACAGCAATGGCTACTGCCACAGTACTGTGGCACAAAATATGTGTTTGTTGCCACAAACTAATCACATGTTAGCATCTGTACTAGAGCTAATCAGGGATACAGTTACATGAACTCATTCGCCTCTTTCACGTTTTGTTTTTTTTTTTACTCATTCTCCTCTTGTTGCCTCAGTTCTGTGTTCAGATATGGTGCATACTTCAGTTCATTCTTTTGTGCATTTTTCTACCACAGTACTGTGGCAACTGATGGAAGAAATGACAAATGAGTGATAATATATCGTACAGAATAGGAATTATTGTTCTAAATACTCTATATGTTGTGTTATGGTGTTCTTTGCTCTGGAGGCTGGAGAAGGTGGGCGGAGCTACATGTTCAATAGCTGCAGTAGTGTTCAGTGGGACTTCTCAGTTCAGTGCTGTGGAACTCTGAACGTTGTCCCAGTGGCTGATTTATATCAGTGTCACATTAACCTTCCAAACTGATCTACTAACAGTGCGCACTAAGGGTTGTCTTTCAAAGGTGCAAAATATCACGTCTACATCCAGTTAGTACGACTGACACGATGAATATTCAGTATGGGGCGTTTACATGTAATTGTGCGTGTGCTGGGAGGAGAAAATGTAAATATATTAATTTAACACACGCAAAGTGATTTATCAAACCCCAAAGCAATTTTACTGATGGAAACTGTCTATATTAACACATCTCTAAGGGAGGGGCCAACGGTTTGGATGCATAATTGCGCACACGTGGCAAAAACACGCAAAATTCTAGATTGTGCAATTTGCACTTTAGTACAGGCCAACAGGGATCTTAGTGGATCTGGTCCATAGTGTACTACTACCACCACCCAGCCTCCATTCAGCTGAGTCTAAACTAAGGATCCTCTAGTTTTCATTTTCCCCAATTAATATTCCAGTTCACGGGTAGAGCTGATATTTGTTTCTTTGATGATGCATCTGTATAGATTTTATGTAACAATAATGGTTACGTTTCGATGGAAAACCCTATTTTTCCACTTTTATCCCATTACTTACATGTACTGATAGGTTTAGTGGATTAACAGGTATTAAACAGTTTCGATCAGTAGTCAGTTTTGGTTGCCAGTGGCTGTTTGGGTCTTTAAGGGTTAAGTTTCGATGGAAAACCCCCTTTTTTTCCCACTTTTATCCCTTTATTTAAGTCTATTTTAAAAAGAAACACCTGAATTCAGCGTGTCCACATACTTTTGTCCACAGTGTCCCTCCGTGGTGCGTACGGTAAAACCACTGAGGCCTGAACTCCATTGTGCTCCAGCTGCTCGACTACGCGGGACCAGAGCGGAGTTTGGATTGTGTTGTGATCAGTGTCCCGCGGACTATCTGCCTTCTCCGACAGATTACATAGCAACGGGCTGAGGAGAGCTCCGGAGCGTCTAATTGAAAACCCAGAGAAATCCCAGGGACGCGGCAGTCACAATAAAAGCTCCCCGGAGAATAACAGGTATTAGCCTTGTCCATATTACGGCGGGCCTGCAGATACGAGGCAGCGGAAGGCGAACGGGATCGGAGCATCAGGCTGAAGGATGGAGATACGTATGGAAAGGCAGGCGGGAAATAATCGCCTTTGGTACTTATCAGTGTGTCCAGGCGGGAAACGGCATGGACGCACCTGTGTGACCTGTACCTGCGAGGCCTGGGGGGACGCTCTGAGGCAGGACCGGTCCTCTACAAACCCCCCCCTTCAAAGCCAGACGGGGTCGGGGGTTTCATTTGTGTGACAGGGGAAGACATGATGTTTACATTCTGCCCCCGACACAGGCCACGAAAGCCACCGGATGCCTGTGGCGAACCGCAACCAAGCAGCAAAGAAAGAAAAAATAAAAGCCCCCCCAGGGACACCCACACTGGCAGACCGCAGCTGACCCCCCCCCCTTCTGAAAGGATATTCAAGACATTAAAAACAAAAACAGATTCAAGTACAGTTTCTACCCACAGGTGGTTAAATGCCCCCCCCATTCTATTCTATTTATAAAAAAAACAAAACTATGGAATTGGCATGTTTTATTGATTTCGTCCAGGGTTGTCCATCTTGTCAGTGTGTTTGGCGCCCCAAAATGGGATCTCAACTGGGTCGGACCAGTAAAACAATAACATAATATCCTATAAATAATGACAACTCCTAATTTTTCCTCTGTTTTAGTGTGAAAAAAGTCAGATTACCTTATGAAAATGTGAATAACCTGAACAACCATGTTCAACCTGATTTTTCTTATAATTGCAATTTTAATAAGTGGTTCCAGGCACAACAAGCCCCGCCCCTCGCACGCATTGTAGCTTATTTTGGCATCGATCCAGCTGATGTCATCACGTCTATGCGTGCGCTGATGTCAACATATCAACTGCCTCTATAAATGTGCCAACTTTGAAGTAAATTCAAACAAAATTAATGTTTTCAGAGACGTTAATTTTGCCCATTATAAGTAAATGAGAGAAACAGAAGCTTTTAAGAATTCATAAAACATTGGAACTTCTAATCAGATCTATTCTGGGTCACTGGCAATCTATAAACCCAGTTTGGTATGAATTCAACTAATAGTTTCACCAAAAAACAAAGAAACAAAGGAACAAAAACAAACTGAACCAAAAACAACACCCTTACCTCCCCCTCGGGGGGCGGGGTAACAGTTTCAGCTTATTTATAAACTTAATTTACAGATTACAGTGGGTTTATTAGTTTGGTAAAACTGCACTTGTTTTTCTTAAGACATTTCATGTTCATATTTGTTCAGTTATTCACATTTAATGGTTAAAGGATCCTTTATAAAAGGTAAATATTTTCAGAATTTTTTTTTCTTTTTTCACATTAAAACCAAGGAGAAATTTTGGAGTTGACATTATTTGTAGGATATTATGTTATTATTTGACTGGTCGGATCATATTGGTCTGTATGTGGAACATGACTGACTGATTTTCTACATAAACCTCAGCTAGAACATTCGTTCAGGTTATTCATATTTTTGGTGAAATGATAGTTTGTAAAAGTAAACTTTTTTTTTCTTGCACTAAAACAAAGAAAAATTTGTAGTTGTCATAATTTATAGGTTATTATGACAGTATTTTACTAACTGGTCTGTATAAGGGATGTAAACTATTAATTGACAATCAATTAACTGTTGATAAGAATTTGTGTGATTAAATTCAATAATGGTCAGTTAATTGCCCTTTTCCACAGTGGTCTTTACGGTGTCAACAGTAGGGGGCGCCACTGCCTAAACTGAAATCACTCCATCATGTCAGGTACAAAGTCAGAAATGCCCATTTCTTCTAAACTGCCCATCTTCACACCCATTTATTTTCTTTCTCTACAGAATTTCTTTAGTTCTGCTCCATAAATGTCGTTGCCTGAACTGTATCCAATGGTTCAATAAATCCATCATTAAGGAATATGACATGCTTTTTAATGAAGTATATTAACAATATTTAGCTTTTATTCTTATAGACCTTATTGAAAGAGAAATTCAGGTTCTCAGGAAAATCGCCGCTTATCAGTTTATCGATCGATAAGGTCAATCAACTAAGGATTAATGAATTAATCGATAATTTGCATCCCTAATCTGTATGAACGAACATGACTTTGACACCACTGATTGTTCATATCTTCAGTGTAATTTCTGCATTTCATAAATTCCTCTCCCGGGCCGGATTGGACCCTTTTGCGGGCTGGTTTTGGCCCGCAGGCCCTATGTTTGACACCCCTGATTTAGACAGTTATTCTGCTTTGGCTGTTACACATTAGAATCCAAATCAATATATCCAATTATCATGAGCAAAATCCAAAAATAAGGAGCTGCATTGAGGGTGAGAGAGAAAGGATGGAGATGGGCTTAAGATGGGATTAGTTGTGCTTGTGTGTAACAAAAGATAGAGAAGGAAGCACAAGTGATAAACAACAGACTGATATGAAAGGCTGGGGGGAGATCCTTTCAGTCCCTGAGACTGTCATTGCAGGATACACAAAGTTTACAAAAGGTTTTAACTCTTATCCTCTCCACAGCAGCACTCGTCAGGCTCTAAGTCGGAGATATGTTACCAGGGTCCGCAAATACGGGAGGTTTAGCTTCATTTTTGCAAAAATAAACTGGGTTATGTAGGTAAAGTCAGTAAGGATCAGTACAGTAGTAAGAGTTTGAGTATTTGGAGGGTTTTTAATCCATAAAGACCCAAACGTCCACCACAGACCAAAACCATCCACTGATCTAAACTGTTTAACACCTGCTGATCCACTAATCTGATCAGTCCAGGTCAATAATTGGTGTAAATACAGTTCTTCATCTTTTCATGGTCATCAGATACGACCTCAGAGGCTCCGTAGTTACCGTGGAAACACCGTCATCTTCTACAACATTGATTCCCCAGTAAAACCCATGGAGTTG
>JAPQRP010000009.1:4170110-4184629 GCA_037367295.1 Apogon hyalosoma | reverse complement strand
AGTGTATATATATATATATATATATATATATATATAGCTCTGAATTCATGTTTGCATATTTACAGCTTTACACATGTATAGATATATATTTTTTTCTTTTTGTCGTGTTATTATTACTATTATTACTATTAATTACTTAAATTCCTTATTACTTATATATTGTGATCATTGTTACAATTATTCCTATTATCACTTTATTATAACTTTTATCCTGTGATTATTAAACTATGTATATAATATTGTGCATATTATAATAGCATAATTAGTTATAATTATTACTTCTTAATTATTACTACTGTTATTTGTTGTTTCTATTAGTACTTTCCAGTGTGACCTTCCCTGTTATTCACTGCTGTTTTTATAGTTACGGCTAATATTTATATATATCTCTTATGTGTACACTTAGCAACTAAATTCCTGATTTCAGTTTGTTACGTAAACAAGCGGACTATGTTTATGATGGAGTCATTTTTGAAGTTGTTCACCGTGAGGGAAGAGATTCAGGTGCGTAAACACGGAAAGACTAACGGATTAGTGATAATTAGGCTAGCACTAGGGTTTAACCGATTTGAAAAAAAGCTTGTGGTGACAGTCACACGCTGCTTTAAAACCAGTCTGTTCCTCAAAATAAAAGACTTTTACACGGACTGGAACTAAACCAAGACTTAAAACCACTAAATCCCAGCCTTCGTTAGGTTGAGTGTAGTGCGTTTGCTGACCGTGGCGTTGACGGTGAGCTGGTAGGCCGACGTGGTCTCGTAGTCCAGGGCTTTGATGACGGTGACCGTGCCTCGAGCTCCGTCGATGGCGAAGAAGGGCGACGGCGGCTGGAAGGAGAAGAGAACGCTGCCGCCGGTGCCCTGGTCCGGATCGGTGGCGTTGACCATGAACACGGACCTGCCCACCGGTGTGTCCTGGAACACACACACACACACACACACACACACACACACGCATCAGTTCTAAACCACAGACCAGAACCACATGATTCACTTTCCCTTATTACAGACAGAATTATTCAGATGGAATAATACACGTCTGATTAAGTAAAGGCTGAACTTGTGACCTGTGTGGTTTACGCAGAAGCCTCGTCCAGCTCCATAATTTAATTTAGTCCTAATTTTTGGAACACCGTGTCCTGCCTATTCTGCCCCTGCAGCTACTGCATGAACTGATGACTGTGAATCCGTCTTTGTTCATCTGATTCTCTTTGAACGTGCTTTGGACTCTCCCTTCACTTCATTAGTGACCAGACTGTTTCCTCAGCAGGTCATCAATGAGCCCCTTTATATGACCATAAACGACATATTGTAATAATCCGGACTTCATACAGGTTTCTACAAGTTAAATTTAAGACTTTTTAAGACCTTTTTCAGACTACTTAGAACAGACTTTAACACCCATTTCACAGTCATACTGGAAAAAATGTGTGACTCCTAGAATTTAGGAAAATGTATGTATTTACTCCCACCGGGGGCTGCAAAGTCAGCGACAACTGGCTCCTAATTTCAATTTAAATTGTCGGATTGGAACGGGTGGAACTGAGTCGACTAACGTAACTTTCTTTGCAGTTTGGACATTTAACAGACATTTAAACACAACACAGCACTTATTTTTCAGGTCGTTCAGGTTATTACTATAATTTCATCCGGGTTTGTTTGTCTGCCTGTTAGCAAGATCAATAATGTAGCAGGAAATGTAGATACTGGCACAAGGAACAAATGAAGACATTTTAATATTTTCATAATTCAAATTTACATTTTTGCACTAACGCAAAGACAAAAATTAGAAAATGTCAAAATCTATGGACTATTTTTCCATTATTTTACTGGACTGACCCACTTCAGATCATATTGGCCTGTATGTGGAACCTGAACTAAAATGAGTCTGACATCCCAGTTTTAGAGCTTTTTTTTTTTTTTTTTTTTTTTTTTAACTTTCACACGTGTCAATCACGGAAAAAAATTACCTTCACTATCTTCACCTAAAACTGTTAAAACTGTCATGAAGGTTTTTATTGAAAGTGAAAAAAACGACATCTGGAACTGGTGGATTTCTGCTTTTTCAACCATCAAAAAGTATTTGAAGACGCGTTCAAACCTGACCTAAATAAGCCAGTTTTAAGACTTGAACCAACGTTATTTCTTAAAAGTTTCATTCAGTCTCCAAGATAAAAATATGACTTTTATAGTGTTTTTATTAATGTTAAATCTGACCCGCAGAATCATTTTGATATTTTTATTCAGTTCTGAAGTGTATTTCATTATATTTGGGACATCGAAGTCATTATGACGAACTCCTTGAAATCTTGTTTTTGAGGGCGTTCCAACACACATCACAAAAAAACATAACAGAACGACAAACTAAAGAACACCGAGCTGGGCGAATCTGAGCTGAAGGTTCTGACCACCGCTGTCACAGGTTATTCAGTGAATTCTGTTTGAGATCTGCAGAAGAAAAACCTCATCATTCTTTAAAAAACTACTGCAGCCCTGTCCTCTGTCAGGAAGGCAGAGCAGATTTAGAGACTCCATGGGTTTCCTTCTCACATTTAACGGATAATTTACTCATGATTTCACACGTTTTTATTTAACAGTCGAAGCTGCTTAAAGTTTTCAGTGTTAAATTTAACAGCCCTTCTGTGATAGTACGTAATTTTGTAGTTTTTCTGGGTAAAACCCCCCGTTGTCTGTATGAATTTGACCTGCATAATGCCCCGAACTCATTCTTTATTTAGGTACAAGACCTCTTTTTCCAGTGATTTAAGGTTAAGAGTTTCATATTTCACAGATAAAACGCATCACTCCTAAAAGCGACACAATGGAAACGGTGAAAGAAGTGGAAAAAGTCAGGGATAAAAACACACATCCGTTCCACATCCGCCATAATCATAACCTCAGGTCGAGGATTATGTAAAGCAGTGACATGTTTCCTTTATGACACTTGGTAATTTTCAACCGATTTCATTCTGACAATAGTTCAACTTCAATGACACGGTGGTACCTGCTGCCAGAGCGTATGTGATTTGAGGTTTTTGTCGATGGAAGAGCTTTGTCCTCACAGTCAGTTTAGGTCCAAAAGTCAAATGTTTCAGTGTTTTTAGGCTGAACGGTGAAGTTCAAAGTCATGTCAGTGCATGAGCCACAGCTGTCCATCCCTGCAGTTCCTTTAATGTCCACTGGGGACTGATTCATGGAGAGAGGCAATATCCCACGTTACAATGTCCAAATTTGGTCTCCATGTTTAACCCATAACGACCCAGTGTTGGTTTTGTGGCAGTTCCAAAATATTTTTTTTATATTTAACTTTTCTTAAGCGATTTATCACAATTTCTTATGACATAATCCTCTGTATTTTGAGTTTTTTCAGTGAACATCAGGAATTTTCCTATATTTAATTTACTGATCATGTAGGTGTTCATAAAAGCTCAGATTAAAGTTGAGGGTTATTATATCAAAAATGGAGAAAACTCAAGAAAAAGTGACTTTTTCAGTCAAATCTCTCATGAACTGATCATAAACCCAGTGTGTCCATCCACTGTCACTGATCCAACTCCATGGGTTTTACTGGTGAATCAATGTTGTAGAAGATGATGGTGTTTCCATGGTAACTACGGAGCCTCTTAACGTCCAAATGGGTCATATCTGATGACCATGAAAAGAAGAAGAACTGTATTTATACCTTTTTTTTTTTTACATGTATTGATAGAAGTAGTGGTTCAGAAGTTATTAGATTATTTTAGATCAGTACATGGTTTTGGTCGACGGTGGCCGCTTGGGTCTTTATGGGTGAATTCCATCCTCTGTGTAGAGGGTGAATTTTTATCGAACTCACCTGTTTAGATTATATTAAGATAAAATGCTCTGAAAAATTAAAGAAGTGGCTGCTGTGACTGACAGCCAGCATTAGTTTGGCTGTAGAGTCAGACGTTCAGAGTTAAAGTTTATTAGTTTTGCTGAAGACCATCAGGGGATTCTGTCCAGTTTAATGGACATTCAATATATCAACCAGAGGAGCTTACACTACGTTCACACAGCAGGTCTTCATGCACAATTTGGATTTTTTGGGTGAAATCAGATTTTTTTTCTGTGCTAGTCCATATTCCACATTAAATGCAACTTCTATCAGTTTTGAGTCTGAACTGAATGCGACCCACATGGACTACAGAGGTCCTGATGGGATACATGACCACACAAACACACACACTGTGTTTATGGAAGGAAATATGTTTTCCCACCGCTCCTCCTCCTGGGAGGCAGAATTGGGACGTTTGTCGCATTTCAGTGACGTAAAGGTCGGATAAATGCGACCTGGGCATTCAGACTGAAGTCACATTGCAAAATATCAGATACGTATCGGATTTAGGACCACATATGAAAGCGGTCTGGGTCAGATTGGAAAAAATTGGATTATTGCTGTTCAAACTGTCTGTAACAGATCAGATACAGGTCACATATGGACAAAAAAATCAGATATGGGCCACATTTACCTGCATCTGAACGTAGTGTTAGCTGCAGTTAGCGTTAATATGTACTGAATTACAAAGTCTGTTAGCTAGCCTGCTAATTAGCTCAGGTATTCATTAATATTATTACTACTACTACTACCTACTTAATATCATCATCATTATTATCATTATTATTATCATTATTATTATTATTATTAATAGTAGTATTAGTAGTAGTAGTGTAACTGTTAAAGTTGATAATACTGATATTGTTGTTATAATTAGTATTTCTATTACTGTTTTATCATTATTTCTATTACTACTAATGTGCACTTGCCTGTTTTACTACCATTTCTATATTTAGCTATTATTTATTCGTTATTCTCCTGTTTTTGTCTAATTCTTTTCATACCTGTGTGATAATTCTGAGCTGTATATATGGTTGTGCTGCTGCTGGAACTTTAATTTTCTAGAAGGCCTTGTCCAAGGGATTAATAAAGTTATACTGAATGGAAGCTAATCTAATCTAGTCTAATCTAATCTAATCCAGCTGTTATTAGTGTGTTAATAAATTTATGCTTTTATCATGAAATGACCCGAGAGGGTTTCTTTAAACATTTTCAATCCTAACCCTTTTTAAGACAAATTAGTAGTGGATGTGGGCGGGGTTTATTATGACACTGTTAGTGGACGTGGGCGGGGTTTATTATGACACTGTTAGTGGACGTGGGCGGGGTTTTCAGTCTTTTCTGGTTTCATCCCTCGCTATTCTCCAACTCAACCACTTGTCTCCAAATTAACATAATTATGGCCATGTGGCATATATTTAGGCTTCAGAATCGCAGAAAACCAATAGGAGGGTTCATCCAGTATTTACTGTATACGCTGTCTATAGGTTCTATCCAAATGGTTTTTTTTATTTTACCTTTATTTAACCAGGAAAGTGCCATTGAGATCACAAATCTATTTTGCAAGGGAGACCTGGCCAAGGTAGCAGCCATACAAAGTCCAAACAATGTAAAACACATACATGATATACAATGAAGCAATAAAACACAATAACAACTATTCAAACACAATGGCATCAAGAAAAACAATGACATTCCTCCTTCACTGCATTCTCCACGATACCTTCAAAATCACCAACACAAATAAATGCCTGCAACTTGACAGTTTTTTGAAGATTATTCCACGAGCATGGTGCATGGTAAGAAAATGCAGGGTTTTTGGTTTTTTTGCCTTCTCAAAACACCCAGGTGGAAATGTTGAAAACGTGTCTGTATTGATAAAAGCTACATGTAAACAGGTGCATGGGAAAAATATTTATTGAGTATTGTGTGTTCATGTGTGGATGGATGAGGAAACTATGAATCAATATGAGAAGAAGAAATGTCATGCTAGATGGAAAAAAATCAGTAGAAGAGCTTCCAAGCAGACTATATGACTTAGACCAGAGGTTTAGGTTGGTCCAGTTTACGTGGGGGGTCCACTACTGTCAATGTGTCCACAGATCTTACATCGATCAGCAACAACGAACATGAAACATAATGTTAATCCATGAGAAAACAGTACAGCGGTAGTGATGGATTCCGGCATAAAGTCACTTTTTTTTGGCAGATTCTCTGTAAATTCAGGTGAAGTTCGTGGCGCATTAGGACGGGAACCTGCCTAATGTGGAAACTGGCAAGAGCTGAAAACAGACGGTGCCATAGACCTGCGCTAACGATGAGCAACATCCTCATTCAGCGGATTTGATCTCAAAATAACTGCACGAGCAATTAACGTGAAATGAGTTTACAGGTGAAGTTTTCCACCTGCCGACCTGCGTTCCACTCGCTCACAATCCAAGGCGTGTGGCGAGTTTCCCGCGACCACATGGGAAGGTCACGGCGTTGAACCGAGTCGGGTCCGCAGCCAAAAGCCAACGGGTACGGTGGCAGATCTGCTGACCCCTCAGTCTATCAGTGTGGTCACATGTGTTTGTGTGCGGCTTTTTATCCACTGGTGCAACTCATCCTTATTAAACAACAACATGTTTCCAAAACAGAAGAAACGCTGGTTGATTTGAGGTTGAATCGCCCAGTTTCCTCTCTGGTCACTACAGAGGCAGTGAACCAGCGCCAACACATTGGCACCGTTAGTGATGAGAAGCTGACCTTCGAGGTACAAGTTGATGCTGGATGAAAAAAGACAAACCAGCAGATGTTTTCTTCTTAGGCCACTACGACATTTTAACATTAACCAGACTTTTGTGAGGATGCTTTATTGAGAGTATTCTTACCTTTTAGTTTGTGTGTTGGTACGGAGCCCTCTCTTTTAAAGTTGGGGTAGGAGATGTTTTCCAGGAGCATTTTTTACTATATTGCTTAAAATTCCCTTAACACCCCAATTACAACCAATTAATTAAAAGCTCCAACACAAAAATAAAAATTTTAGGCACCTGTGGAACGGACAGGACTGAAAAGACACCATCCAATCATTTTAAGTGACCCATTGAAATGATTGAATGGTGACATGTCTATCAAACTCAACTGTCATTTGTCCCTCCCCCCCTTCGTGCACGAATCACTCGTTCTCAGAGGCTCGGAGCACTGGTACAGCCAGAGCCAGAGTTTGGATAGCAAGATTAGGATGTAGAGTTCACCTGTAAGCTGTTTTGTCACTAACATAAATCACTAGGAAACGTAACGTTAGTCAAGTGTTGCACATTCTGGTATTCTGGAAGTGTGGCTTCGGGGGGAAGTCTGAAGAAAGGGTTTGGACTTTTGAATTGTGTATTTTCAAAATGTACCTTGTTCAAACTGTTTTTCCAGGATCTCCCACCCTACCTTTCAAAGTAAAACCAGACTGCAGAGCGTTGTGAAGCCGTGTTCCAAAACTGCCAACATTAATCTAAATGACCTCCACACTCTGCACAGGCCTCGGAGCCTGAAGAAAGCCAAGCAGACCCTAGCTGACCCCAAACACTGACTTATATAACAATATCTCTAACCATTTACATGTTATAAAGCATTACAATATGGACCATTTGAAGTAAAGGAAAATATTTAATATTTAAAAAACTGTCAAAAGTTTAAAAATCCACATTTCTGAAAAATGTGAACAAACTTTGCTGACATTGTTCTAAGGAAGATACATATGACATTTTAAATTAATCCGACCTGTAGTTTCAGAGAAGACCGTTGAAATGTTGACATTGGAGACCTTGAGTTTGACCCTTCAAGATCACTGAAGGTCAAAGGTCATGGACCCAAATGAAAGTCCATATATGACTTCCTATCAGTGATCAATAGGAACCGTATTGATATCTTTAACCATTTCCATCTTATAAACCATCAAAATATGGACCATTATGAGTAAAGGCCAATATTTAATATTTCAAACGTTTGGAAAAAAATTCAAAAATCTAAATTTCTCAGAACTGTGAAAAAAGTTATGGAAATTGCCCAAAGAAACGTATATATAAAATTAGAAATAAACCTGACCAGTAGTTTTGTCAGAGTAGATGACGATGACAACGATGAAGATGAAGACAAATAGGGCTGGAAAAAAACTGACATTGTGATTTTTTTAAGCCTGGTATATATATATATCGCGATATGAAAAACTGCTCAGGAGGATATAACAGCTGTGGCGCCGACGTAAACGGTCAAATGTGTTAGTTGTGTTTCCTCTGGTTGTGTGGACACTGTGGACACTGAACACCTGCTCCACTTTCATCCTTCTGTAGCTGAAATAATTCCAGATAACTGACGCCGCTTTTCTTTTTGGCACCAAGTCTTCGGTTCTGGTGATTTTCTCTTGTTCGTTGCTCGTTTTTCGATGTTATTACCAGCGACTCACTCCATGTGCAGGGGGCGTGGTCTGCTTCAGCAAACTGATTGAGAAGGATTGTGATTGGTGGATGGCTGCGCCCAGTGTGCGTCAGGTACCAGGTGGAAAATCGAAGAGAACAGGTTGAGTTCCTTTGCCTCCTACACTGCAGGACCTGCGATGCGACTACTGCGCACGCGTACTCTGCGACAGTGATGCTCAAACGATACATTGTGCAGCTCTAAGGACGAAGCCGCCGCCGGACGCAGCACCTTCAGACCAGCCTGTGAGCTCAAAGCCACTGGCGTTTTAAATAGCACTTTATACTTGAATGACTGCATTTATAAACTGTCTGAACTGTTTTTATGAATGATTACCTGGTGTGGTGGGTTTTATCAGTGTTTTCCTTACTTCTGGGATAATAAAGTTTCTTGATCCTGGATATCTGCAGTACCTGGCTGCGTACCTGTGTCACGGTTAATTAAAGCGTGGGTTTGCGTGTTCTCCTGTCTCGCGTTACAATGAGGACGTGTCAGTAGTTGTAACGTGACTGTCAGGTACGCTAACAGGTGCAGACTCCACGGCTGCCGACATTATTTTCCACGCGCCCTCCGTCTGCCGTGTTTACGTCTGCTTTGGTCACCCAGGAGTGGAATGTCACTGATAGTTGCTGAGTGAAGGAGCTACTAATCCACCTCCGTACAACAATACCTGCATTTGAATAAACATCTAAGCTGCACTTCTCTGATACAGTTATTATGCTTGTCAAGTTGTCTGCTTACGCTGGAACTGGAAACACCTGTAAAAGGTACCCTACAGCCCCCAGCGTGACACCCAACTAAACGGAGCAAAGTGAACAGAACGGAGCTGAATTCATTAAAGCTAAGAGCCGCTGCTTGTTTGTTGGTGTATGGACGTGTACCTGCATGTGTATCTGGCTTGGATGTCTGCTTTATCAACTCCACTTTGATGTCGAGGAGGCAGTTTGATAGTCAAGTATTAAGTGGGTGTACGAGTGTGTGTGTCGGAGAGGATGAGATCCGGAAAACGCGGAGGGGAAGTGTGTGATATGACGTATGCTTTTCCTCCCCTCGAGCGTCCCGGGGTCTATCTCTCGCCGTGCAGCAGCGCCGGGAAACAATGAGTCATTAACGGCGCCCGGTGTCAAACGCCAAAAGGATTTTTAGGTTTTTTTTTTGGGAAATAACATCACACGCCGACTCGAATCCGCGCACCAACCCCAGGTTTGATCTAGCAGATCTGACGGTGTTCAAAGAAGTTCCAGCAACAACAGTTCAAAGCGTCAGCGAGGAGCTCAGATGACCGTCTACTAATGCGCTGGTGTCGGACTGCAGCTCAGATATGATACAGACCAGGGGTTCTCAACTGCTCTGGCTTCAGGACCCACTATCACCCCTCAATAGTCGCTTTTCCATTGACCCTCAAATTGCGTGAATATAACTTGCGCATAAAAATTTACCTCTAACCATTTACATGTAATAAACCATCAAAATACGGACCATTATAGGGCTTTTTTTTACATTTTAAAAATTCATGAAAAATCTAAATTTCTCAAAAATGTAACAAACAGTAGTTACTTTTCCACTGACCCTCAAATTGCACGACTATAACTTGTGCATAAAAATTTACCTAATGGAAAAACGACAATTTCGCCAAAACTCTTGTTTTTTGATCAACAGTTTTTGCGCTGGCAAGAGGTGGTTTTTCAGGCATAGCGCAAATGGTGTATCACACAAAACTGCAATGGAAAGACCTTTTTCTGCAACTAGAGTCACATGAATTAAAAAAAAAAAGATGTTGACAGACGTTACAACAAGAGAAGAGTTTTAAAAGAAACATGTCGCAGTATGTGTGGCCACACCAGGACACTGAATTATTTTAGAATTTAGCACAAGATAGAGGGGTTATATGTAATAATAGTAATGAATATATCTGTAAATCAACACCATATTTATATTTGTCGCCATGATTATGGAATGACTTCTCATGACAACAAAAAACAAATTATCGCATTTGTGATTTAATGGAAAAACCAACATTATGCACATCTGTTTTTTGGACATTTATGTCCAATGAAAAAGGGTCTAATGACAAAACAAGACCCAAACTGATAAAAGTTATATGTATTCAGTGACGCCCGATCTCAACATGAATAAAATGAAATAAAATATTACATTCATAAAAGACCCAAACAATCACCACCAACTAAAACCACCTACTGATCCAAACTGTTTAATCCCTGTTGATCTGTTAATCCTATCAATCCATGTCAATAATTGGTGTAAAAGCAGTTCTTCATCTTTTCATGGTCATCAGATATGACCATATTTGGACGTTCAGAGGCTCCATAGTTACCGTGGAAACACCGTCATCTTCTACAACACTGATTCACCAGTAAAACCCATGGAGTTGGATCAGTGACAGTGGATGGACACTGGGTTTATGTTCAGTTCAGGACAGATTTTGTAGAAAAAAATCTCTGTCTTCAGTTTTCTCCATTTTCGATATAATTACCATCAACTTTAATCTGAGCTTTATTGAACATCAACATGATCAATAAATGAAATGTAGGAAAATACGTGATTCTCATTGAAAAAAATGCAATATACATAATCAGTGATGCCCACTCTCAACATGAATAAAATAAAACACTGCATTTATATATATTGTAATATCACATTACATTATGAGATTTGCCAAGACTTTGTTTTTTCTCAGGTTTGTGGTAAGTTTTGGACACATGGAAGTAAACGTCCATCACAAGAGAGTCTAATGCCACAGGATTAAAGTGTAGAAAACACATTTCTCCATGTTTGTTAGTTTCTTTGTTTTAATATCTGGATAGATAATTACTGCTGCTGCTATTTGGGAGGGGACTGATATGTGAATGAATTTCCTCATTGTCAGAGGTGAAGCTGAATAATTAACATTCACTAACAATCTTATCTTAATGACGGCTCATTAATTTCACTCTGATCCCTGAACCCGTATCGATATAAATCTCACCTGACCCTGTTTCTAGGGTCAGTTTATACAGTTTAAGCCTCTCCGGTGGATAAGAAACTGGTGATATTTGTACTATTGTTTAAAAGGTAAGCCTGAAATTATTAGCCCCATACAAAATGAATAAATTAACCTGATTTTTACAAACTTTTAATGTTACAAAGTTAAAGCACATCATTGCACAACAGTGGTTTGTGCTATGGTTCAATAAAAAGGTCAGTTCTTAAGGGGGACGGTACTTTGAATAAAAGTAACAAAACAAAATAACGTAACATCCAAAGTAAAACTAGAATGTTTGAAAAGGCTTATATCCTTCATGCCATGGGCTGGATCGGACCCTTTGAAGGGCCGGTTTTGTCACGACTCATTCCCATTCGTGCTCATTCTTATCTTCTTGCTTTCTTTATCGCTGTAGACGTTGAAGGTCGAAGCACAGCTGTACTGCAGTCGGCGTATTTGACAAATAAAGGATTCCTACCACTACCATCGACACTGGACCATCATCTCCTGAGGATCAGATTCCGGCGCCGTGCTCCGTCTCATAACCCCCAGTGAAGCTCATCAAACATCTATGAGATATATTGTCTTCTGCTTGGCCTTTCGTATCCTCCCCTCCGTCTCAATAACCTCAAAAATAAGGCTATCGATCGGACCCGTGCGATGCCAATTACAAGTCATTGCGGGTGACCAGGCAGCGAACGCTACGCTGTGAATCCCTGTATTTTATTAGCTCCTCATAAGGGCGTCCAAGCGCTTCTACGAGAGACATCACCGGCACCGTTTCAAGCTGTTGTGTCACGACCTACACTATGTGGACAAAAGTCTGTGGACACGTTGAATCCAGGTGTTTCTTTTCTAACAGGGTCTGGGATAAAAACAATAATGACTAATGTCAGAATAGAGTTTATATTGGGATAAATGTCATTGCATTGGTTAGTTTGGGTTCAATTATCTTTGCTTCTAAAGTGACTCAGATGGTTTTTACTTAATGTCTCTCGACACTGATTGTTTTTTTTTTTTTATCCATGACTATGATTTTAAATGTTCTTCCGCTAAATTCCTAAAATACCTTTCCTGCTCTGACTGTAAAGAATAATTTTCTACCACATCTAACCATCTACTTTCATCACATCTCACTGAGGAAGAAAAATCTACCATTAAACTTTAAGGAAATGTTGATGTTTTTAAACTATATGGACAAAAGTATTGGGACACATCATGTCTACAGCTGTAAGATGTCCTGTTCATGAGGATTTGACACAAAAACATCAATATTTCCTTAAAGTTTAAGAGAAATTAAAACTGTAAAGCCTGGACCATTAAACCATTGACAGAAAATTCCAGGTCTTTGAAACTACAGCCTTTATTGGTCCTTTTGAAATACCAAAAAGCACTTTTTCAAAATTCAATTTCCATGTATGAAGTTAAATTTTGTATCATATTTGATCCATCAGGTCTCAATGCTCAAATATGATTATTTTTGAACAAGCAAAAACAAAATCTAACACAAACATGTCTAACATATTGTTAATTCTTTTCTAAATGGTCTCAGTTCTTCCTCATTAATGACAGTCTTGTAGTGTCACTGGAAAGACCTCTGGTCAATGAATTCCTCCCCCTGGTGGATTATCTGTGTATTGCATGTATCTAATTGTATACATCAGGTTTTTACAGAAAAAATATCACAATGATCATGTAGAGGGCTTCAGAACTCGTGGATCAAATATGATACGTTTGGTGTTATAGGGTTAAGTAAAACAATCATCTCTGAGTCATTTTGCAAGCAAAGATAATTTAAACCAAACTAACTAATGCAATGATATTTATCCCAATATAAAACTATATCATGACATTGTTTTGTATCCCAGACCCCTGTCGGAATGTGTCCCAATACTTTTGCCCATATCAGTGTATATTGTCTTCTGTTTGGCCTTTCGTATCCTCCCCTCCATCTCAATAACCTCAATAATAAGTCTATTGATCCGACCTCTGCGATGCCAATTACAAGTCGTTGTGGGTGATCAGGCGTGAAACGCTACGCCGTGAATCCCTGCATTTTATTAGCTCCTCGTAAGGATGTCCAATCGCTTCTACAGACAGATGAGACACCTCACGGGCGTCGCTTCAAGCTGTTATGTCACAACCTATTTCCTCACAAGTGCAAAAGCCAATGGGTTGGTCACGGCTTATGTATATTCCCACGTATGCGAAGCGGCTCTTGAATAAATGAGGGCTATTTCCTGTGGGAGGTGGAATGTTAAGTGGTGAGACAGTTGGAGAGGGAAGAGAATTCCCCGCTGTGTCTTATCTGAAGAGAACGGCAGGAATCGCCCTTTTCTCCCTATGGGAGTGACTACTTACAGAGGCAGAGGAGAGGAAATAGAGCCGAGGAAAAGGAAGAGTTCACAGCCTGGGGTTGGAGAAGATCCACCACCTTTGTGTTGGAAACCGACGTGAAATTCTGCTTTATTTGACATCAGTTTATGTTTGATACTTTAGGATCTAAAGCCCAAATCTGGCACTTGAGGAATCTGTACTTTACTTGAGTATTTAACTCAGGGGTGTCGAACATATGGCCCAGATGATTCATCTTATTCTAATAAGATAAGATAAAATAAGATATGTCTTTATTAGTCCCACAAGGGGAAATTCCAGGTTTACAGCAGCAGAAGTACAAAGGCACACAAGAGCAAAAGAAGTGCAAAATCCAAAATAAAGACAAATCAAAAAAAGCTATACATACAATTTTCATCTGTGCACAAGAACCAAAAAACACCTACACCACCTCTCCTTCACACACAATCTAATACAATCTCCTCATATCAATCTGAAAATATCTAAAAATAAATAAATAAATGTTGCTGTTCTGCCCCTTGTTCTAGTCCTGGTCTTAACTTGGTCTGGATTTAAAACCAGCCTCTAGTGATTTAATAAACTGATACCAGCACCACAGCATTTACACTTCTATGACAAACCTACATTTGACTGTACATTGTACTATGTATAACTGTGCATGTGACGAATAGCTTATCTGACTTTGGTAGTTTATGTTGTGAATCTTTGGTCTTTAACCCAAAAGGACCCAAAAATCTACCTGCAACCAAAACCATCTACTGATCCAAACTGTTTAATACCTGTTAATCCATTAATCCTATCAGTACATGTCAATAATTGGTGTAAAATACAGTTCTTCATCTTTTCATGGTCATCAGATTTGACCCATTTGGACGTTCAG
>JAPQRP010000009.1:4133083-4144227 GCA_037367295.1 Apogon hyalosoma | reverse complement strand
TGAAGAACTGTATTTACACCAATTATTGACATGGATTGATAGGATTAGTGGATCAACAGGAATTAAACAGTTTAGATTAATAGATGGTTTGTGTCACTGGTGGCTGTTTGGGTTTTTATGGGTTAAATTTCATTGTACTTATTACAATGAGAATAAAGGCTATTCTATTCTATTCTATTCCATTAAGTATTTCTATTTAAAATGCTCAAAAATAACCCAAACTTACCAGTAGAATGTTATGTGTGTATGTAAACTAACACCACGGGGTCATAAACCAAAGAGACAAGGATGAGACCCAGAAGAAACAACTTTTCCAGTCAAAGAAAAGAAATGATAAAAATAGAAGAATATACTGTAACTAACACAATGGGGTCTTGGACCAAAGCGTCAACGTGACCAGATGGGATGAGAACCATCAAGAAACAACTTCGAGAGTCAAAGAAAAGAAATGATACAAACAGAAGCGGTTCTTTTCTCCACTGGACTCGGAGCTCAATGTAAAGAATGGAGTTTGACGCTGAAACGGCAGCGTTTCTTCGACACAGGTGAGTTCGATTCTGAGGCTTATGAAGGTATGAAGTTATTATGGGATGTTCTTGTCTTTGATCCATGGTTCAGACTAAGCTGTGACAGTTCTGACCTTGTTTGTTGGATTCCAAGCAGAACACAAACCAAACAGAAAACAGATGATTTGGGTTTTTTTTGTTGTTTTTTATTTCATGCCTATACTTTTTATTGCTGCTGTAATGCTTTTAATGTTTAATGTAAAGCACTTTGAATTGTCTTGTACGTGAAATGTGCTACATAAATAAACCTGCCTTGCCTTTGTGGTTTTACTGTGGCTGTTTTCAGCCTAAAAACAGAGCTAAGCTAACAGAGCTATAATGTAAACTATCAGCTGATTATAGGACACTGTTATTTAGAGTGACTATTAAAATATGCATCAATGAGTTTTAGTTTGAAGAAAACCTGCTGATTCCATAATCCAGATGTGTTTATACTCGTTGGTATATTTGTTCTGGCTCAGGACTTCTCTCTCTGCGTCCAGAGTTACAACATTTTAGTCATTACTGAAGAAAACACTAAAGTCAAAAGTGCAGTTTAAAATCTGAAATTCTATGAATTAATGACAGAATAGGCTTGACTCAAAAGTAAAGTTTGTGTCTGAGCTTCCACTACTTAAAAACTGTCTGAACTTTGACATACATTTACTATTCATATTCAACCTAACATAAGATTTAAGAATCTGTTGACTTCTGTTCAGTTTTAGTCATGCGGTGCCGATCATACTACATTATAATCTCACAAATTCAGGTCAAGACCTTTAAAAGACTATAGAGAGAGGAAATGCAACAAATCACATAAACCTACGTATAAACAAAAGAATATAAACTGAAGAATGGAGGATTTAGGACATGTTATCTCTGCAACGGACATATTAAAATGAAAAATATATAAACCAGTCACATCAGCACTACACATACCTACTATTAATGGACAACAGATTGAAATGGTTTCAGATTACTTCCTGAAACATGTTAAATAATGATTATTAAAACCTGGACTGCACTGTAAACAAAAATAGAATAGAATAGAATAGAATTTATTGTCATTGTATGTTCAATGAAATTAGGAGTGCTAGTTCAGTCAGTGTAACAATATTAATAAAAATGAAAAAAAAATTGTAAAACTACAAAAAATAAAAACGCAATAAGAAAATAGAATGTAAAATTTTACAAAAGTAAGATAAGAATAGAGCCAACTAGAATAAAAAAAGACATATGAATAGACGCAATATTAACAATAACAGTATGTGATAGTATGTGTATGAACTGAAGTCTATATAAAAACAGTGCATTTATATGTGGATAAATATTAAATAACAGAAGATTATTGCACACTTACTGCACATAATTCCCATTTTGCAGGGTTAATGCACATTATTGTAAGTGAATGAATGAGAATATATTGAGTAAATAAACTTGTGTTTGTCTATAAAACATTAAACAGAACCAGAATGGAACAAAAAAACGAAACCAAACCTTCAAACCTGTCTGATGAAGTCAGTATCTGTTCATCTGTTTTTTTTTTTGTTTTGTTTTTAGTCGAGGACTGTGTTTAGTCTATACCTTTGTATGTTTTATAGGTTTCATTATCCGTTATAAAAGTTAGCGACTCGAGACCTGTTCATCAAACGGGAATGAAAAGTGAAAATGACGGGATCTAAGCTACTTTGAGATACTGCGACTTTTGATTAGAAGTTGGTCCTAAGCACCACAAATATGTAGGATGGAGTTATAAATGGAGCAGGAGGTGAGCCAAATAGTGGCTGGCTTCCTTTTAACCTTCCCACTTCATCCATTTTTCCGTCTTTCTGCCTAAATCTCCCATCCATCCCTATTGGCTCAGGGTCTTAGTGTCAGGCAGAATTCTCTTTGAGGCCTGCGCCTGTCAACCAGCCACCACTCAGCTCAGTAACCACTGGATTCAATTACACTACAGGAGAGCTGATACTGAAATTATTATGGGCTAAATCCAGCGGCTGGGCCTGAGTGTTTGTGGGTGTTTGTGTGTGCGCTTTCATATTACGGGGACATAAATCTGTTTACACCTTCACATACAGGGACTGTGACGCCTTTAGGGGACAAACCCAGGTCCACAGGTCTTCATCTGGACCATCAGGACGTCCCAAAACACTGTTGTGATGGTCAGGGGGACAACGCTGCCTGGTCGAAGTGTTACTATTGCCACGTACCGGCTCGATTCGACTTGACCTTTTTGCGTTTCCATTACGTAAAGGGACCTGGAATCTGGTACCCGGTGCTAGTTTTTGGAATCTACTTCACACACAGACTAAAATGTGACGTGTAAACACAGAGAGAGTTGTCTCTGCGTCATTGTGTTGTCAATATGTGGCGAAAGGCCATTTTTAAAAGTAACATGCAGAAGTTTACAGTAAATATAGCGGTAGGTGAATCCACATGACGGCGGCCCGCAAAACGACACTGTGGTCAGTCGAGGGGGTTCAGATCTTTCTGTCCTTGGTGGCTGAAGAAACACGGGACAGCACGCAACGAGCGAGTTTATCAGCAACACTCTGAGCAGACGACACGGAAGTTCCGCGCCACGTCGCTATGACGTCCAGGTAATGGAAACGGTCTCCAGGAATAGTACCTGGTACCCGAGTCGAATCGAGTCGAGTCGAGTCAGTTCCATGTGGGGTAAACACGGCATATGACAGGGTTTCTGCAGGTATCAGCACATCTAATTTAAGCTTTTTAATGCCACTTTAAACTATTTTAATGCCCCTGTCCAACTGCAGGTACAGTTTTATACATAGTTTTCTGTTGCTTTACCGTCCACAGGCTTTAACAGGTTCTGAACAGTTCCTCCTCCAATCAGTATTGGTAGTTGAGACAGGGACAGGATTTACCTGAAATAAAATTAAATATGTATTCTCTTTTATTGTATATTTAGCAGTGATTACATTGAAATTTTGTTTGTTTTCTTGTGGAAACATTATATTAAATGTAAATAGGGTTCAGCAAAGTAAGTTTTACTTCAGCCTAAACCCTTTCAGTCGCATTGTTCATGGAACAGTGGATATGTTGTTGTTTAAAGTAATTAACAACTGAATAAACTACGACTACTACTTCTGCTCAAACTGGCATTTTCCCATTTTTCCCACATTTGCTGATATTCGCTCCGCTCTTTCACCACAGCATGAACACACTCACAGTACGTTGCATTCCAAGCATCTAGTGTATTGACTTCATGTATCGGCCATAAACAATAGTCAATTAAAGGGTTCCACCTGTCAATCATCACACTATACTTCAAATCAAAACTATTAAATGGTTATATAATCAAAATAAATAATACTTTTTTTTTTCCATTAAGTGTATGTGAAACTGGTGGAATACTGTAAAAATGTCAACTTTCACTAGTTTTCTTCAAAATAAGATGTTGGCATTAGAGAATGTGTGATTATATCATGTAATGGCAGTGAGATTCAAAAGTGTGTTTATAATCAAAGTCTATGGGAAGTTTTAGTCCACAACCAGAGGGAGTATCTGACACTACAGAAACAATACTGATGACATCAAATCAATGCTGATGTTAATCTTTGACTCATTCAAGGCTCTTATCACCATCAATGTCCCATCCCCCTATTATTTATTATACAGAAAATGTACAATTTTGTTGTGTTTTATGAAAGTTTTTTTGGTAAATAATCATTCAGAATTAACCCTATAACGTCAAACATATCACATTTGATCCATGAGTTTTGAAGCCCTCTACATGATCAGTGTGACTTTTTTTTTTTTTCTTGAAAAACCTGATGTATACAATTAGATACATGCAATACACAGATAATCCACCAGGGGGAGGAGTTCATTCACCTGAGGCCTTTCCAGTGACACTACAAGACTGACATTAATGAGGAAGGAAGAAGAACTGTGAGCATTTAGAAAAGGAATTAATGTGTTCGACATGTTTGTGTTAGATTATGTTTTTTGTTTGTTCAGAAATATTAATATTTGAGACCCAATGGATCAAATATGATACAGAATTTAAACTCATATATGGAAATTGGTATTTGAAAAAACATTTTTTCGGTTGTTCAGAAGGACCAATAGAGGCTCCAGTTTCAAAGAACTGGAATTTTCTGTCTTTTCTTAATGGTTCAAATTTTACAGGGTTAACAATTAAACTGGCATTTAAAGGGTTATGAGCGTGAAAATTGCTGAATGTTTAGTAGATTTGAGCAGGGCTGAAGTTGTTTAAGATATTTATTTTTTTTAAAAAGCACACAAAAAAACTACTGATGTTTGATGATTTTATAGCAGGTTTTTTGTACGTGTATATTTTTGCCACAACATAGTAAATTTAAGGAGAACATAAGGGTTAATTTAATGATTTTATCTACGTCAAAGAGTTCAAACAGGTCTTTTCCATGTCAGCCTGTGTGTGTGTGTGTGTGTGTGTGTGTGTGTGTGTGTGTGTGTGTGTGTGTGTGTGTGTGTGTGTGTGTGTGTGTGTGCGTGTGTGTGCGTGTGTGTGTGCGTGTGTGTGCGTGTGTGTGCGTGTGTGTGTGTGTGCGCGTGCGTGTGCGCGTGTGTGTGCGCGTGTGCGCGCGTGTGTGCGTGTGTGTACGACTGTTCTATGGCTAAACTTCAGTCACAGGTATTTTATTCTGGGATGGTTGCTCAAATAAAAGCATTCAACTCCAAATAAAAGTAGATTCTCTGCTTTGTTCCTCAGATATTTGTCATCCTGTACAGTAGGCGGCTGCTTTACAGCAAACATTTGTCTGTAACATAGTAAATTACTTTTGGATGCCGTAACCTGCTGTGACACAGGGCAGACGCTGAAGAAACACCGGGGATTAAATGTGAGCTTTGAGAAGTGAACAAAGGCAGAGAATAAAAGACTCCAACAGATTCATCTACGTCCTACCTGACAGTGACAGAGGGTGTATCTGAAAACAGCCTCCTCTGTTTCGCTGCCAAATCCTGCATCAAGCACTAAACAGCTCATTCACAGGCGTAATAGCAGCTCTCAAACACCCCCTGCCAATTTGATCTAAAACACGACTGCATTTGTGTGTGTCTTTAGTGCGTGGAATTTGGTCGTTTTTCCACTCAAAACGGTCTGGGAGCTGCAGCGACCCAAAGTTGGGAGATGAAACGATGTTGGTTTGAGAATGCTCCAAGGACACGCACCTCCCAACACACTATTATCCTATTGAAAGGATTAAAAATGGAATAAATAAAGAGCTGGGAGACAAACGGGCAGAACGCCACACACATTAGTTAATTCAGGGGTGTCAAACATGCGGCCCGTGGGCCAAAACCGGCCCTCCGGAGGCATGGATCTGCCAAATATTATCAGGAAATATTTGCAGAAAAGCTGATTCTTAACGCACGCTCTCACAAATGCATGGGGTGAACAGAAGCCTTTCCACTGCATGGGCCTGGTTCACTCAGATCACAACGAACAGGTGCAAATGCGCTTACTCCAACTAAAACATGCACGTGCTATTGATTTGCGTGTCACAGGTGGTCAACTAAGATTGCCTGCACAAATGACAACAGGTGCAAAGTCTTAAAGACCGCCCCATTTAAAAGAGGATTTTGCGTGCACTACTGGTTGTCGTCATGGAGACAGTGCGCTGTAAAAACTGCTCTGGGATACGCTAGGGGAGCAGGTCTTTTCGGAGCCTGGATGTTTAGAGCATGAGACGGTTCGCACTAGGGCTGCATCATATCGGAAAAAACTGACATTGTGATTTTTTTTAACTCTGCGATAAACATATATATGGTGATATGAAAAACTACTCAGGAGGATACAACAGCTGTGGCGCCGACGTAAACGGTCCAACAGATTAGCTGTGTTTCCTCTGGTTGTGTGGACACTGTGGACACTGAACACCTGTTTCAGTTTCATCCTTCTGAAGCTGAAATAATTCCAGATAACCGGCGTTGTTTTTGTTTTCAGCAGCAAGTCTTCGTTGACGGTAATTTTTCTCTTGTTCGTTGCTCATTTTTCAACGTTGTTACCAGCGATTCGCTCCAAACTGATTGAGAACGATTGTGATTGGTGGATGGCTGTGTGCAGCGTGTGTCAGGTACCAGGCTGGACTTAGATGACAGTTCATTTGCCTCCAACATCGCAAGACCTGCGATGTGACTATTGCGCACACGTACATCACGATGACGAAGCTCAAACAATATACTGTGTGGCTCTAGTTCGCACCCAGCCTGGACGTTTCAAACCCTGGGATAAGGACGTTTCGGACCAGACGCGCTTTGAAAGTAACATTTCACAGAGTTTGGTACATGTCATTTGTAATGTAGATCTGATGATTTTGAAATGCATATAATTTATCTTATAAATATTCAGAATATCTTCTTCTAAACTAATCAGTGTAAACATGAATGTACTGGGGGAGGAGTTTAAAATGTGCTATGCCATCAGTGAAGCATCCAAATCACTGTAAAACTGTATAGCTGAGTGGCAGAGTTTTGGGAGGAGGGTTTACAGAGATTACCTTCACCACACGATGGGAATGTATGACCCTTTAGATGCTCCTTATGTAAAGTATCTGGATGAAATTCCATCTGTAATTGTATGTTTTTTTTACATTGCAGTCTATTTGAATTTTAGTCGTTTCATTCTGGACCCCAGGAAGACTAGCAAGCACCACGGTGGGAGCTAATGGGGATCCTGTTAAACAAATAAACGGTTATCGACACAGAGTAAGACGACTTAACGTTATTTTAATCCAAAAACCTGGTTTAGACGCTGCAGTCCATTATCGGATTTCTTTCGGAGTTTGTACGTTCATCGTAATGGTAGAATCAAACTTCCTGTTATTGTCTTCAGTTCATATTTGATGACGTAACTTCCATTTTCTACTATTTTTATTGTTTTTACACATGCAGTTTCAGTCTTCTATATGTGCTGTACACATGGCAAAACTCACAAAGCTGACTTTGACTAAAGTTGCACTTACTTTTCTCATGGATGTTCAGGTCATTCACATATTTTCTGAAAGGATAGTCGGTAAATGTAAACATTTTCATTATGTAATTTTAGGTTTTTGCACTAAAACAAAGAGAAGATTTTGGAGTTGTCCTTATAGTTTTGTACTGGTCTGATCCACTTTCAGTCATATTGGTCGGTATGTGGCCCCTCAACTAAAATGATTTTGACACCGCTGAATATTAATATCTTCAGTGTAATTTTTGCATTTCACATTTTTTTAAATTGCACTTGTTTTAAGAAATTTCAGGTTTTTCATGTTGTTCACATTTTTCAAAGGATAGTTTGTAGACATAAACACCATAATGTAATTTTACTTTTTTCACTCGCATTTGGAGTTGACATTATTTCTAGGTTATCCTGCTCTGATTTTACTGGTCTGACCCACTTGAGGTCAAACTGGCCTGAATGTGGAACCTGAATTCAAATGAGTAAACTGATAAACGTGAATAAATTCTTCCTCCGGTTCTGTTTTTTTTTCTCTTTCTGAGTCTCACCTCGAATGGATCTGCTTTACAGTGGAACGTCGGCTGTAGTTCATCCAAGCTTACTGTAGGTTACAGAGGGATGCTGAGATATGGCTGATAGAAAATAGAGGCTGAGGAGGGATTTGCTCACCTGCCCGCCATGAGAAAGAGACAGTAAACAGATAAAGTATGGATACCTATCACTGGGAGCCTCTCTCTGCTCTGCCTGTTTGCCGATACATTTAATCCATCTATATGCAGCGTTACAGGGCTGCTCTGATGTCAGCCCTGCAATCTTTTTTGCATCATCTCTGTTATTGAAGGCGAGATTCCACTACATTGCGTTTGTAGGAACTGCATATGAGTAAACAAGGTGAATGCGCACGCTCAGCTAATGGATGCATATGTATATGTTTACGTGTATATGTCTAAGAAATAAGAGAGGATGCATGTGCAGACCTGGGATGAGCCTTTTCAGTTTAAGTCTGTGCATTTTAAACACACATGAAGCACTTATCACATGACCGCACAGGCCGATAACGCCTCTGGACGTGGGAATTGTCGCAAATTGTCTGAATAATGACTCGCCTGCTGTGAATCATGTAGAATCGTGTAGAATTTAACAACGCAGCAGATGCTCACAGAGACGATGAAGCTGGAAACAGCTGGAATTTGGAGGCCGTGTCGAAGGTACGGGTCACGTCAGAGCCCCGTACAGAGAGTTACGACATGCTTTGATGTCGCCGCTCCGGTGATCACATGGTTCATGTAAGCCTGAATAGTTCCAAACGAAACGAGTGCTGTCATGTTCTTCCATGGGACAGACAGCAGTGAGCGTGGTAAATCTGAAATGTGCTGTATGTACTGTTGTGTGTGTTCTACTTTTGAGTAGTGGGGGTGGACCACTGAAAGGACTGACTACTACAGCGAAAACTTACATTATGGGGGAGAAGTTGGTGTTAGCTTGGGTAGGCTACTTACACAAGTGGTGCTAACTTTACAAGTTCATTCATTCTGCTGTTGTACTGCACTGTTAAGGACATAGATAATTTACCATTTTAAGTTTTACTATTATAGTTATTTTTGGTTGTGAAACACCAGTCAGTACAGGGTCCATCAATGTAACACCAATGCGATAGCAGAACAGGAAAAAAATAATATAAAATACCCCTGAACAGAAACAAAAAACATCAACAATAGCACTGTGGTCCAAACAGAAAACAGTGGTTAGCTGTGAAAACTGTGCACCTGCTCTGATAACACACACAATAAGGCAAAAATCTGAAACAAATCCAACCAGTAGTTTCAGAGAAGACGACTGTTGAAATCTAAACATCGATGACCTTAACTTTGACCCTTCAAGGTCATTCAAGGTCAAAGGTCAGGGACCCAAATTAAAGTCCATATATGACTTCCTATCAGTGATCAACAGTAACTGTATTGATATCTGTAACCATTTCCATGTTATAAACCATCAGAATATGAACCATTAGAAGGAAAGGCACATTTTTAATATTTCCAAAACATCGTCAAAAATGTAAAAATCCAAATTCCTCAAAAACTGTGAAGGAAGGAAGGAAGCTACATAAAAAAATAATAATAATAATGAATCCAACTAGTAGGTTTGAGAGAAGATGTTTGAAGAAATTGGTAACGAAGACGATGATGAAGATGATGCCGGACACTGCGCCTCCGCAGTGGCTCGTGGTCTAGAACTTTGGAAACAAAGCGTCTAAGTACAGCAGCAGTGTACGAAGCAGGCATTCTGAGGCTTTGAAGACTGCAGAGAAACAGGCAAAAGAATGTGTGTTCAGAGTGAGTGCATGAAACCACGGGGGACTGGAGAAGCTGTTAGCGCCGGCATCGGATGTGGTCCCAGCGGTTCTGGCTCAGAGACCTGATCCCAGTGGGGGACTCCGAGGGTCAGCTGGGCGGGTGGGGGATTTTGGGAGGGATTTTCTTCAGGACTCGGACTGTCCTGCAGATGCATGCTTCGTTTTTTGTTTGTTTTTTTTGAGCTGCCAATAAAGTGCTATCGCTGTGTAGCCGGCTACCTGTCGCGCTCGGGGAATGCCAAAAGCGCGTCTTCCCAGTATGTCGTAGTCTGAGTCCATCATCTCATCCAATAATGGATCTGGGTTGTGGCCCATCTGCTGTTCTATCAAAACATTATTTCTGGTGATAGTGGCGGCTCTTTGCATCCAGTCTCTGCTGCTGGCTGCCTCCGTGTGTGGATGCTGTAAATCTGGCCAGCTCATTAGCACTGACAGAGGGAATGCTAGCAGCCCACCTGCTCCCCTTCACCCTCTTTATAGCTCTACAAATTAAAACGACATTTACACACACTCTCCCCCTCTCTCCGACTGCACTGCTCACCTTGCCACTCACTTTGCTTCATCTGCTCGCTGCCAACCTGCTTTATACCTCATCCTTAACTATTCTCACTATCCTCCTGCTTTCACTCGTGCTTATTTACTATGTGCTGTTGTTGTCACAGCATTGAATTGTATGCTTTTATTCCTTCCAGCCATCATTGTTTATCTCTTAAAAAGGACCTGAAACCGTAAATAATACAGCTGTAGTTTATTTTCTTTGTACCTGGGGCAATTTATGGCACTACAATTGAATGTGTTATTCACTTGGATTTATTAGAAAACTAAATTGTAATTCACAGTTTTTCACTTTGTCACCAATCGAGCGGACTTACATTATATGTCATTATAATATGCTCATAATATTCCAGTGATGCTACATTAAATATGATCACAGTTAGTGTGACGGGTCTGAACAGATCAGGTTCAGACTATCTAGAGCAGTGTTTTTCAACCTTGGGGTCGGGACCCCACGTGGGGTCACCTGAAATTTCTAGAAATTGATTAAAAACATAAATAAATAAATAAACTTACTACTAAAAAATGTAAAGATAGACAATTCCAATCCATAAAAAGACATGACAAACTGTGAGTCTGAAACTAAAGCACTGTGGTACTGTTTATGTGTCAAATGTTCAAACTGAAGCACTGTGGTACTGTTTATGTGTCAAATGTTCAAGCTGAAGCACTGTGGTACTGTTTATGTGTCAAATGTTCAAACTGAAGCACTGTGGTACTGTTTATCTGTCAAATGTTC
>JAPQRP010000009.1:4071315-4084545 GCA_037367295.1 Apogon hyalosoma | reverse complement strand
ACTATTAGGGTCCAAATACACAAAGACAGGAACCACAGACTCACAACAGTGGAGTTAGATCAGTATGAGCCTTTAAACAGTTTCGATCAGTGGATGGTTTTGGTCGACGGTTTCTTTTTGGGTTAAAAAACCTCAGTAGAATGTGGTTGTGGTTACAGTGGCCAACTGAAGCCTGTGGACATACACACAGGAGACCAGGTTTTCTGTGTCATTTCATGTCATTCCCAGCTCATTTTCAAACCTCTATCCAGGGTGTTTTTATGCCTAAATTCAACCAAACCATAACCAGCATAAAGAGTAACTGTCAGATTTCTGGCTCGTGTCTACCACCATGTTGAAAATGATGCTCTAGGGGAGTGACAATGTGACACCAATGCCAAAATGGAAAAGGAAAAACTCCACTGAGAAACCTCCACCAGGATCTGCTCTTATTAAAGGTCATAAGCCCTGTTTGCATGGGTCTACTCCTACATACCAACCTCTGCTAATTTCCAGTAATAATGTAGGTCATCTGTGATGGTATTAACCCCATGTGAGTAACCATCTCTGCCATTTGGTTGGATTTGCAATATTTTCGTTTCCTCCGTGCATTTGCTGGTCCAGGACGACGGAGGCTGCACTGGTGACGATGAATCAAAGGGTTTTAGGTGAAAATCCAGGAGGCTCATGTCATGATAGTCTTCGTTTCTTTCTCGACGTCATTTTAAAATTTGATTCCGTGTTTTTATCACCACTCGTCGCCCCAATTTTAGCGTCAATTCATTGGCTCCAGGTTCGTTTCCAATTCGTTTATTTGTGTTTAAATAGCACGATGGCCACTGCTTCACTTCTTCTCCGACTGGCAGGTCAGTCACCGTTATTCATCCCAAAGACAAAGAGGAAGGTCAGTCGCTGTCCTTAAAAATGTGGACTGAACTGTCTTCGTACATCAGGCAGGATGACCCAATCTCTGTTTTTAAATCCTCTCTTTAAAACATGTCTTCTCTTTGGCTTTTAACTCAGTTTGAGAGGTTGCTTTTATTGTTTTAATGTAAGTTGAGTGAGATTGCGCAGAAATTCACTGAAAAGATCATCGGATGAACATAATGACGGCTACAGTGAGGAATATTTTCTGTTTTTATCAGATATCTGGAAGTGGTGAAGCTGCCCTTGACATCAGAACCAGGGAATAATGTCAGTGTATTCAAGTAAACAACAGAATATGGGGTTAATTTCACCAAATGCACCCGTTATACTGAACCCATGCAACATATTGGCAGAACAGAATCTCTTCGCTATTGTTTAACCAATGTGAAAAGTTAGCATTGTTGAGCATATCTGTGTCACTTTACCCCCTTGCATGCATCTGAAAGCAATGTGAAAACCTACACTTTGGGGTTTTTTTTTATAAATAATGTAGTGATGATAGTTAAATATTATGCGAAAAAGTACAGGTTCTGGTCAAGTAACAACCACCGTGACCTTGAATCTAACCTGAGCCTCCCAGAAATCTAGGAAAGACCCTGAAAGCCTACATTTTACACCTCTGTTCCACTGCATTTCACAAGGTGATATTGGATAACTGCAATATTTATATACTGTTTAGACCTTAAACCATCACTTATACAAGTCTGATAACTGCAAACATAAAAATAACACTCCATCTAGCAAAGTGAGGCAATGAAAGACTGAAAAAACTGCAACTACTGCAACTTTAGGGTAATTTTTCGTTCATTATATGGTACTATCTACACTTCAGTTGCTGTCAAAATGAGTGCAATGTCACTTTTCAGCCCTAGAAGCAGATTACGGAGGCAAAGTTTGACTCAAATGAACAATTATGAAGATAGTTGTCGACTGATTGAATAGTTGACAACTCACTGATTAATTGTTGCAGCAACTACATTAATGATTTTTACTGTAAGAAGATGATCCTAAATGCAATTATTTCCATCCTGAAGATTTAGAGAAGACTTATTAACTAATTTGAGAACTATATTTAACACCCAACATGTTTGGTACTCTGGTGTTCTGGAAAACAGCACCTGAAGGCCTGTTTAATGCAGAATGAACCAAGACCTGCTGGGATTCATCTCAGAGCCTTGTGAGGTTTTCCTGGATGAGATGCTAGTATGGTAATATGCACACGATGCGATGATTTATGCTCTATACAAAAATGTATAGTGATATGGCCCCATGTGGTGATGTTTTTAAATTATAATTGGTCACATATGCAGATATTCACATATCATGAGCCTCATGGCATAACTGCCTAAGTCATCCACTATATGGACAAAAGTATGTGGACATGTTGAATTCAGGTGTTTCTTTTCTAATGGGTCTGGGATAAAAACAATAATGTAAAATGTCATAATATAGTTTTATATTGGGATAAATATACTGATTATTAATACTGATGTTTATGTCACATCATCATAAACAGCTTGCGGCTGTAGACATGATATGTCCCAATATTTTTGTCCACATAGTTTACAAACATCAATATTTCCTTAAAGTTAAAGTGACACGTGAAGAAAGTAGATGGTTAGTTGTGGAAGAAAATTATTATTTACAATCAGAGCATGAAAAATATTTTTGAAATTTACAGGTAGAACATTTAAAATCAGTCATGGATTTAAAAAAAAAAAAAAAACAATGTTGAGAGAAATTCAGTAAAACCCATCTGAGGCATTTTGGAAACTATGATAATTTAAACCAAACTAACCAATGAAATGATATTACCTAGAGCTGCCCAATATATTGTTTGAGCTTTGAAACTGCAATGTACGTGTGCACAGTAGTTACATCGCAGGTCCTGGAATGTAGGAGGTAAATGAACTCAACCTGTTCTCTTCTATTTTCAACCTGGTACCTGACACACACTGAGCGCAGCCATCCACCAATCATAATCCTTCTCAATCAATTTGCTGAAGCAGACCACGCCCCCTGCACATGGAGTGAGTCGCTGGTAACAACATTGAAAAATGAGCAACGAACAAGAGAAAATCACCGGAAACGAAGACTTGGTGCCAAAAAGAAAAGCAGCGTCAGTTATCTGGAATTATTTCAGCTACAGAAGGATGAAAGTGGAACAGGTGTTCAGTGTCCACAGTGTCCACACAACCAGAGGAAACACAACTAACCTGTTTGACCGTTTACGTCGGCGCCACAGCTGTTATATCCTCCTGAGTAGTTTTTCATATCGCAATATATATCACAGGGTTAAAAAAACTACAATGTCAGTTTTTTTTCCCAATATGGTGCAGCCCTAATGTAAACCCCACTAGAAAAGTCTATTTTGACATTAATAATCATTGTTTTGTATCCCAGACCCCTGTTAGAAAAGAAACATGTGTCCCAATACTTTTGTCCATATAGTGCATGACTAGGGCAATAACACTATGAGGTCAACAATATATAGATGCAATAAAATCCTACAGTGGATAACAGGACAAACACCAGAACAAATAGTAGCTCTTTGGTTGTGTTGGCTAATATTTTGTCTAAACTACTTTACTGTCGATTTTTTTTGGTGGAATTTTTAGAAAAAGGTCGTTTATTGCACTGCTCTAGCACCTTATGTGAAGACTACTGAAAGAGAAGCAGAAATTCTATCAAATTAACCAATGAAATGTGGGTCATGGACTAATTTTCTTACCCCTCTGATAGACTCTGTGTCAGTTAAGACTGAATTAGGTTTTGCAGAGCGTGCAGAAACACAAGTGAAGAAAACAAGATCAGTGAAAAGTGATGAAATTAAATTTATGTATGAGTGTGAGTCGGGATGCTTTCCATTCTGGCAAATTCATAAGCGATGTTGAAATGGGAGGGAAGGCGATTGTGAGCATTTGCATGGGCAATAATAGCCCCAACGCATCACATGCTCGGTAAGTGCAGACACTATATAGTGCAGCAGCACACGTCATGATGGATGGTGTGTTTGCAGACGCCGCTGAACCGTGGACCCCATTATTTCCTGGGGGAGGAAGTGGGGAATGAAGGGGGGGCAAGGCACCACAGGAGAGAGATAAGAGATGATTGACTAAACCAAAACAGAGGTCCCTCATGGATGGCAGTCCGCTGGCATTATTTGGAAGCCATTGTGGGAGTGAGTGGAACAGCTCAATGACAGCAGAGAACCGTCACCACCAGTAAGAAGATCAAGTGTATCCCCTTCCTGAAGTGAGGTAGGCGAGGACTCCACACAGGCACAGAAAAACATCCAGTCATTAAGAATATCTCCCAGACACGTGTGGACTCCTCTCCCGCTGAGATCAGGTGGTTCAAACTTCCACTTCCTCTGCAGCCAGGAGATGGGATTTAGCAAAGACTGAAACACAATTACTCCGACGCTCGTGCATCCGCCGCCTCCGCCTCACAAACTCTGACAGATGCAGGATGGCTGGGAGAGACGCACAAATACATACGTCGCACTATTTGTCTAAATGAGCGGTGAAAGGGGGAGCAGAAACACCCCTCGGCGCCGCCCGGCTTGAGTTAAGACGGTGGTAAATATCTGTATCACCTTCTGGAAGGAGAACCGGCCCAGGATGCCGGCCAACATCCCATAAACAGTTAATGGTTTCTGGGGAAGTGGCCCTTCTTCTTTTCCTCCTGACAATACACTGACCGTGCTTTCATTTGATCACTGTTTATCTTTCTTTAGTCCTCTGTTTTTTTCTAGACAATGTTGTCTGTAGCGGCAAAACCCTCCCTGGTGGGTTTTCTTCTTCTGTGGTTGTTTCAGACATTTTTCACATTGGATGGCAAGAAATCAGAATGTTTTACACGGTTTTGCCTGATGAGAGGAGCATCAGAATTACACAGATGGTGCAGTTTTTCCTGTTCTTATATATCAAGAATAGAATAGAATAGAATAGAATAGAATGTCATTGTGTGTGCAATGAGCAAATATAAAATTAAAAAAAGACTAAAAAGTAAAATAAAAATATGAATAAAGTAGAACAAAAATAAAAACAGATATAAAATATGTACAGACACAATATTAACAGTGTGTATATAAATTAGGGGTGCTATAGTACACGTCGTACCAAACGGTTCGCCCCTCATGGTTCGGTACGAGCATAAACCGTAGCACGGCTCATCTGTCGTTTTCAAATGACACTTCCAGACGAGTCGCAATTATATTAGAGCTTTGTAAGACGACTGACTTATAGAATTCTACTGTTACTGGCTGGAGCCGAACGCAGAGCACAGCACTTCTACTTCCAACTGTCCTTCTCAATATTAACATTACACTGCAAAACTCTAAATCTGACCAAGTGTATTTGTCTCATTTCTAGTCCAAATCTCATCACACTTAAAATCAAATTGCAGATTTTTTTGCTTGAATTAAGCATAAAAAATCTTGAATTAAGCAAAATAAATAAATAAATCTGCCAATAGAACACGAGAAAATGATCTTGGTCAGATTTCTTAAATCAGATTTTCCAGATCTATTGTCTATAAATCAGTTCTATCTCACTGAAAAGTTCCGCTTTAGGTGATTCTGTCTTAATTTTAAGTGTGATGAGATATTTGGACTAGAAAGGAGACAAATACACTTGGTCAGATTTAGATTTTTGCAGTGTAGTATCCACATTAATAAAACCTCCTCCGTCGTCGTCATGTTTGTTATTATTGACTTTCTTCTTCTTCTTCTCATAAAACTTTGCTCTTCGTGGCATTTGTCCAGTGTGGTCATTAAGAGCAGCGCCCTCTGGTGGATTGATTGAGAAACGCTCATTCCAACGTACATGACACATGGACGTATGAAGGCAGTGACGCATGACAACATTAGAAACGGACGAACCTATTTCCGTACATAAAGTGAGCATAAATGAGCCTTAAGGATCTGCATCAGCTCCCAGGTACCGTTCGGTGCACAGCCAGGCTCCAGATGGGCTCTGCGTCTGAACCGTACCGTGAACCGTGACTCAAGAACCGCAATACGTACCGAACCGCGGATAACCTGTACCACTGCATCCCTAATACATATGTGAACAAGTCTATAAATAGTGCATTTATGTTGGAATAACACGGAATAAGTACTGCATTGTTATTGCAAGAACAGAGGATTATTAAACATAATTCACATTATACAGAGTTATTTCACACTATTGGAAGTGACTGCATGAGGATAAACTGAGGGAAGTGATTGAACAGGAAGAACACCAGAGTTATCTGGATACTTATTGCAGTTAAGTGGCGACAGCTCTGATGCACTCCAACTGAACTGTTAAACTACTCCAATGCATTTTTAATACAGATTCATTTACTTACATTTTCAGATTAAACGTCTTCTAACATTTCAGTAAATAGAACCCATTCATTTTGTTACAGGACTTTTACAGTTAAGTGTTGAATTGTGCTCTTGTTTGGCTGAAATAGACGAACACACACACCTGCAATGACTGAGATCAATAACATCTCAGATGACCAACCGAGATCAAATAAGCCATGAAAATATCAGCAATATATTGTTAAATGTACTTAATTAACCCTGTAAAGCCTGAACCATTAAATCATTGACAGAAAATTCCAGTTCTTTAAACTAGAGCCTTTATTGGTCCTTCTGAACAACCAAGAACTTTTTTTTTTCCCCAAATATGATTTTCCATGTATGAGTTTGAGTTTTGTATCATATTTGATCCATCAGGTCTCAATGCTCAAATATTATTATTTTTGAACAAACAAAAACATAATCTAACACAAACATGTCTAACACATTAATTCCTTTTCTAAATGGTCACAGTTCTTCCTCCTTCCTCATTAATGTCAGTCTTGCAGTGTCACTGAAAGGCCTCTGGTCAATGAATTCCTCCCCCTGGTGGATTATCTGGGTATTGCATGTATCTAATTGTATACATCAGGTTTTTCAACAAAAAAAGTATCACACTGATCATGCAGAGGGCTTCAAAACTCATGCATCAAATATGATACATTTGTTGTTACAGGGTTAAACTTGTAGTTACAGTTCCACAGTAGAGTTCATCCACATTTTTCACCGAGCCTCTATTAGTGACAGCTTTTACTGGAATTCGTTTTTTTAATTTGATGAAGGTGATGAAATAAACTAACTTAAGCAGCTGGTAGGGAGTAGACTGAAGTAATTCCAACATGGACACGACATTACTCATGTGTGACACAGAAGAACACATGTCAGGCAGGCCACTGTTAAAACTCTGGACGTAAATGTTTAATGAGGAGTCCACACTGTGTCATTACACCCAGTTTACGGGTTAGTGTGAGAGTATGAGTCACCGTGTCGTCATCCAATAATTTTTAAATAAGTTATTCAGTTTCTTGTTGTGCATCGCTACACTTTTTGCTTGGGCAGCCTGCTTCATACCTATCTGATTACAGGTCGGGTCGGGTCGCTCATCTGCATCAGCAGCTTAGGTCAGTGTGTTCAGATCAGTGTTTGATGGGAAGATTATCAGGGGTAGACTGTGATGGTGAACTGTGGAGGAGATACTGACGCTGTAGCATGTCCTGTTCATGAGGATTTCAGATAAAAACGTCAATATTTCCTTAAAGTTTAATGGGAGATTTTTCTTGAGATGTGAAGAAAGGAGATGGTTAGTTGTGGTAGAAAATGATTATTTACAGTCAGAGTATGAAAAATTAATTTAAAATAAGAAGAAAAAAAGAAATCAATGAACAGTTGAAAACACCACACATTAAAAGAACGGAGGAAAAAATGTAAAAGAGGAAATCGGCGTTAAAAACTCAAGTATAGAGCAATGTAAAATAGAATCTTCTGCTTGCATCTTCCTTGTTTTATTATTTGGGTTGGTTAATGATGTGAGTCCATCTGTTTTTTTTTGTTGTTTTGTTTTTTTAACCAATAGAAAAAGGAAAGAATCCTAATAAAAAAGGAAAATGTTTATAGTGCTATAATAGTATAGCTACACCAATATAAAAGCATATCACAATAACAGTACTGATCTTATTATCACCCTGCCGTACGTTCAAGATTAACTAAAAAAATACAAAATGAATGAATTAAATGAGCTGAGAAATATATTCACATTAAACATTACAATAAATAAGCAAAAGAAAAGTCTCTAAAGGAGGAGACTGTTGATATTTCTGTTCTTAAATTCAGATAATAGATTCATTTATCCGTGTCCTTCTTCGCTATAAACCTTTTATTTCGTTAATCTCTTCCTACACTGCCCTCTGTCTCTGTCGTCTGGTTAGTAAGTCATAATAAATGGGTATAAAACAAAAGGTTATTTGTCTGCACTTGATGGATTAGATGTTGGTCACTAGACTTTAGATCTGTGCTGCTCTGCTCGACACTGAACTGATACTTCGATAACAAGCCGGGATGCAAACAGAGTCGATAACGTATTGAGTGAGAAAGCTGGAAAAGCCGCTGTCCAGAGGAAAGAGCGTTGACAAGCCATATTTAATGTAGAGAGCAGCCGACAACCGCAGAGTCCACCGACGCTATCAACACGTTCAGGGGAAGGCTTTAATAAGGCGCTCCTCGGGGCTACTTCCTGCTCCTTAATTATTATCGAATTAGGAATGCTGCGGAGCTAATTAAAAGTGCAAGGTATTTACTGTGTCAGTAGAAGAATGTGAGGCAGCGGAAGGGAGTGATTGAAAACAAAAAGAGGGAAACAACAGAAAACGAGGGTTTAATAGAGAAAAACAGAGAGTGGAAAGTTGAATTAATTTAGCCACATCCTCGGATTCGTAGTTCAGATTTTACGCCTCGTTTCAGAGCGGTCTGATGGATTTTGTGTTATTCGACCTGATTTACATTGAAGAGTTTTTGATGCAGACAAAGCAATAATTTCTGACGAATGAAAGGAACTCCGTCTTCTGAACTCCAATGTGTAGTGAGTCTCAAACAATTAGATTCAAATATTTAGATTCTCTGTAAACTTCCAGCAGTAAAAATTAGCCGACAGTCTACGGCATCACTGAAACGCCGCAGCATCCCAGATGGAAGTGCAGTTAAGGACATGTGGACTACCGTTTACTTCATCTAGATACTGTCAGAATATTGGACTAGTGAGTTGTATTTGACAACAACGAGCCATTACACAAATACAAAGGGCATTTTCACACAGTGTACTCAAATCCGTATCCAAGTACATTGGACCCCAGAGTCCACTGAATGTTATCCATGTGAATGCAAACGTTCCGTGCATTTGTACCGTACTCGAGTCCAGTTGAGAAGCTGCTCCGGGGTAGGGACTGCATGGACGGTACGACGCCGTGTGAAAGCGATCTGTGCCCGAGACCGGAAGTGACCTAATCACCGCTCCGACAACGGAAGTGAGTTAATCACCACGAAACCACAGACGGCGCTCCTGTTGTCTCCTGAAAAAGCTGCGCGGCACGGGCTCGTCTACTCGCCTGAACCACTCGGTGATACATCAGGGACGACAAAGGTCGCGCTCCTCTGTGCCTCAAACAGGCTAACAGATAGGTAAGGGTTTGTCTTCTTCTGATGGCCATGTTTGTAGGATAGCGACAGAACTCCTTCCACACCGCCACCTACTATTTCGGCTCTGCAGCTCCTACTTGTACTCAGGCACAGGCCGCAGTACGTGCTTGCGAACACAACATCTGTGGGAAAGGGGTGAACGTATCCAAGTACGGTGTGGACTCAGGTACGCAGTGTGAAAACGCCCTGAAGGTCCATTCATGCTCTACGTTAAAGACACACGTTCTGTCGTCTGCGTTCCTTACGTCTGTATTTCTGTCCGTTCTCTGGGAGTGTGCGGTTGTAAACCTAAAGCGAAAATTTGGAGCAGTACCACTGGGAACCACAGGGGGCAGCGTTAAGAATAATTTCCAGAAAAGGTGGAACTTTTCAAAGAGCGACTTTGAGTTGTATGAGAAAAACTACGACATATTTATAACAACTACCTTTATCATTATCAACATTAGTAAGACCTCCTCTGTCGTCGACATGTTTGTTATTATTGAATTTCTTCTTCTTCTTCTTAAAAAACTTTACTCCTCTCTACACTGTTTGTCAAGTATGTTAATTAAGAGTGGCGCCCTCAGGTGGATTGATTGACAAATGCTCATTGCAACAATAGACACATCTGAATATGAAGGCAGTGGTCACTTTTCCATTGACCCTCAAATTGCGCGAATATAACTTGGGCATAAAAATTTGCCTATCAGAAAAATAACAATTTCACCAAAACTCTCTTTTTTCAATTAAAAGTTTTTGCGCTGGCAGGAGGTGGTTTTGGGCGTAGCGCAATTGGTATATCATGCAAAACTGCAATGGAAAGACCTTTTTTTGCAACTGGAATCTTTTAATTAAAAAAAAAAAAAAACAGATGTTGGCGGATGTTACAACAAGTGAAGAAGAGTTTTAAAAGAAACATGGCGTGGTATGTGTGGACACACCAGGAAACTGAATCACAGATAGAGGGCTAATATACAATAATAATGAATCTATCTGTAAATCAACCCCATATTTACGTTTGTCTCCATGTTTATGGAATGACTTCTCATGTCATCTCGCCACAATAAATGAACAAATCATCACATTTGTCATTTAATGGAAAAACTGACATTATGCGCTTCTGTTTTTTCAACATTTAGAAAATATCGGTAAAGTTTTGTGCAGATGTCCGATGGAAAAGCGACTACTGATGCTGAACGCTGTTTGAAAAGGACGACCTTATTTGCGTACGTAAATCGAGCATGAATGGGCCTTAAACCTCCAGACAACACACGAAAGCTCTAACTTTAGTTGTAACCTTGGGCCGTGATTCCTCCTCAAAAGATCAAAGTCTGTGGACACGTTGAATCCAGCGGGTTGAAACAAACTCGACTCGCGCATCACTATCGTACATACCTCACAATGAGTACGCTAGTTAATAATTCCTCCAAGTCTCCTGCTGTAGTGCAGCTTTTCTCTACCTTCTGAAACATTAATTTGAACCCCCCCCCAAAAAAAAAAGCATGAACAGGACATCTGACAGCTGTAGATATGTCTCCCAATACTTTTGTCCACATAGTAAACATCAATACGTCCTTAGTTTAAACAAAATTAACCAATACAAATACAATGCAATATTTATCCCAATATTAAACATTTATCATTAATGTTTTGTATCCCAAACCACTGTTAGAAGAAACACCTGAATTCAACATGTCCACATACTTTTGTCCATATAGTGGATGTTAATGTGATGAAATGTGACTTAATGTGTCTGAATGCGAGTCGTAACTATGGCTCTACCTGAGCAGAATTACATCAGTCAGATCTGGAGCTGGACTACTGAGTCAAGTCACAGAATAAAGTTGTGCATTTTGAGATTCTGCCAGTTTTTTTCCCTGCTTTCAGCTCCTGTAGCTTCAAATCCAGTCACAAGCCTTGCAACATTAATGAAATAACATTAAAGAGCAGCGGCAACGCTCCATTCTCTGTAAAATACCACCGCTAGACATCATACACCGCTCATGTGAAGTGAAATAAGAGTTAACTTCTGATACTGAAGCTAATTTTGTTTGTTTACCGCTTCTCATATTGGAAATTGTTCAGCTTGTGTTTTGGTGCAGGATAGTGATCTGACGGATCAGGATTCAAACCTCCTCAATGAAAAACGCACTGGAAATCATCTCATTTGAATATACACAGTGATAAAAATATATATATATGTACTGTATATAATGTTACAATAAAGTTAGCCTTCTCAGACTTTTCCATTCTATCAGACAGTTTTACGCTTAATTGCCATAAACTAGAGGATGCACATGAAGCATCCCAGCAGAGTGTGGAAGTTTCTTATTTTGAACAAATGTTGTGTTCTCGCCACAAGTTAATTACTCAGTAGAGAGCTTAATCTGCCGAATCAGGGCAAAGTGGATTAGGAGATGAGAGCGTTTAATCAAAGTGTTCTCTCAGTCTAATTACACATCCCATTTCCTGACACAACACACAGTTATCTGCCACTACATTTAAACATCAGCTGCTCTGTTTGGATGCCCTCCTCAGAGCCAAGGCGCCCGCCGCCCCAAAACCACCAAAACCCATGAATCATCACCACGACGTCTACGCACACTCACAGTACAGGCCTGTAATACAGACGCAGAGTGAACGCCCACAGAATAAACAGGAGGAAAGTGAGATTTATTTCCCAAAGCCGAGACAGTCTCACGGTAAACAAATGAACCCTTAAAGACCCAAACAGCCACCGGTGTCCAAAAGCACCGACTGAGCCGAACTGTTTAACACCTGTTGATCCACTCATCCCATCAATGCATGTAAATAACTGTGGTAAAACGCAGTTTCTCATCCTTTCATGGTCATCAGATATGACCCATTTGGACTCCGTAGTTACCATGGAAACAACAACACTGATTCACCAGTAAAACCCATGGACTTTGATCAATGACAGTGGATAAAATGAACAAAAATGAATAAAAACTTTACAGAACCTAAATAACACACACACAAAAAAAAAGCAAAAACATAACCAAAATTAGGTAAAAAAGAATAAAATAAGCCAAAGTAATCAACAAAATGAACAAAAATTAATAACAATATGTAACGAACAAAATAAGCCACAAACTGAACAAAATTTAAGAAAAATTAATAAAATGGGCAAGAAAATTAACCAAAAAAAAACAGCCAAAGTAAACCATAAAATGAACAAAAAAAATACAAACATAATAAACGATAAGGACTAAATAAGCCACAAACTGAACGAATTTGAATAAAATATAATGAACAGATGGAGTTGGATCAATGACAGTGGATGCAGACGGTTGTTTTAGGTTCAGTTAATGATAGATTTTTGCTGAAAAACTCACTTTTTCTTCAGTTTTGTCTGTTCCGATATAATAACTTTTCAATTTACTGAATTTTCCAGACACATCTACATAATCTGTGAATTAAACACAGTGAAATACCTGATTTACACTGAAAAATGCCAAATACAGAGGATAATACTGTAATAAATGGAGATGAATCACTTAAAGGTTAAATAGAGAGGAAACTCATATGGGAACTGACACAACCCGTCAATAACAACACACTGTACAAGTTTGACTTGTGGGACATTTGAGGATGTTCTTGGGCCACTTTTCATCATGTTCTGTCATTTTATAGACCAACCAGTTAACCCATAAAGACCCAAACATCCACTGTCGACCCAAACCTCCTACTGATCTAAACGGTTTCATCCCTGTTGATCCACTAATCCTATCAATCCATGTCAATAATTGGTGTAAATGCAGTTCTTCATCTTTTCATGGTCA